>BGNK01000910.1:33809-44867 GCA_003297005.1 Symbiodinium sp. clade A Y106
CCCCCTAAGGGTCCCTACATCACCGGGACAAAAGTTTCGACATACGGAGGATTGTCCAAGAGTACCATGAACATGTACCGCGGAGAAGCGGAGAGGCCAGAAGTCCGTTTTACGTGGCCAGCGTGGCGGAGTAGTTAATTCCCCGGAATAAATTTATACTACAATAATGTTCTGGGCGGAGAGCCTTGGGGATCTTGTGGAGGAGTCTAAGGGGAAAAGGGGTGGCACGACTACATATGTTGAGGTGAAGGCAGTGTGGCGAACTTTCGTCCTGCGGTAGTATGACTTCTTCACTGTTGCCAAGATTTTGCTTTCCAACTGCAGGCCGCTTGTCGCCAGCAGCAGGAGGCGTCGGGTTTCTTGGGTGGCTCTTCCCATAGTAGTTCCTTTTTTGGTGTTCATATGTAGAATCCTATAAGGTAATCCCACCAAGGAACTACTATGGGGCCTATGGGTAAAGGTGTTATTTACGGTGCTGGTTTCTTGGGGTTTGGGGCTCGGGTTCTCCCCGCATTGCTTGAAAGGCGAAGGGCTGCAAGGTTTCAGGGTTTTAGGGACAGGCCGGGCCCGCAGCAGTCAACTGCACAACATATGTCGTGTGTGTGCTTGTGTGTGTGTATGTGCAAGTAAGTAAGTAAGTACACATGACAAACGCAGTTGTTCAACGTGACATGGGCATTGCATTAAGTGCTGCTCTAAAACAAGCTGGGTGATGCCAGCACTGCTGTTCAATATCAAAAGGTCGCTTCAATGAGCCTTTCTTCCACGCAAGGCGGAGTTCAAACAACCGTCGCACAAAGATGTTCTTCTGTGTGATTCCTGATCACGGGTTGAACTCACTATACTCTACCCTATACTCTACCCGCATGCAGTCCTGCGCCTAAAACCCTAAACCCTAAACTCCTAATTCTTACCCCTGAGCCCTACACTTTCGAAGCCAAGACCCTTCAACATCATGTTGTGGCCAAGCATCCACTCGCCGCACGTTGGCGGCTGGCAACACTTCCGCCAGCTGCCTTCCAGGAGCACTCAATCGTAGCCCTTAACCCAAAGGCGCAAAACCGTAACTCTTAACCCGACACCCTTAACCCAAGCCCTTAGCCCCAAACCCTTAGCCGCAACCCTAAACCCAAAGCCTTACCGAACCCCTTACGTAAACCCAAACACTTAACCCTACACGACTAAGTAAATCGTAAACTCTAAACCCCGTCTGCCGGGTTTTAGTGTGTAGCATGTATGAGGTCAAGGGTCTAGGGTGTTGGGCTTTAGGGCTTTGAACCTCGCTCCAAAATCTGAAACAGGGGCCACGTGTCTGGGTGGGTTTGATATTGTGTGAGTGTGTATGCATGTACGTATGTATGTCTGTATATGCATGTTATATACATACCAGAGAACCCAAACGAAGTGAGTAATTATTTATTTCGAGCCCCATGTGACACCACCAGCAATAATAGGAACCCCAAGGCACCTATGTTATAGAAGCTTTTTTTGGAACCCTTGCAAAACCCTTTAACACCTTGTCGAACCCCATACAAACCACATAAGTGCTTACAAGAAACGGTATACAAAAAACTCAGCACTAAATCCTAACGACAAAAATCCTCATACTACTTGACAAGGCTGCTCCCACCTCGCGTGTGGTCGCGCCGGAGAGCTAAGCAAGTGCAGTGACGTCTGGAGGAAGGACAGCGACCTTTGTTGGGGTTTAGCGATTAGGGCTCATAGGGCTTAGGGCTTACCGGGCTTATAGGGTTTGAGGATTTTGGGTTTATGCGTTCGGGCTGAGGGTCATTTAGTCTAGCTTTGGCAGGGCTTGTGTGTACCCCGAAGCCCTATGGTCGGAACTCAGGCTAGCGGTATGGTCAGGGATTAGGCTTTGACATTTAGGCAGTTTAGGTGTCCGGCTTGAGGTTTCTTGGGTTCAGGCTACGGCGTCTAGTGCTCAGGGCTCAGAGTCTACGATTGTAACGAAATGTAGGTACTGCGATGTACGTACTGTGAGATTAACTGAGGTAATGTACTGTAATGTAGGTGTGAATGCAGTATGTATGCAGGTACTATGCATGTATGTATGTACGTATCTCTCGGCCTAAATAAATACATACCTACCCGCCGACCTGCATACATACATACATACATACATACATTCATTCATTCATTCATTCATGCATGTGCAGTTGAATTTTTACACATATAAATATATTTCCATATGTGTTTTTCTATGTACACACGTATTCACGTATGTTTCTGTTTCCGGAAGTACATCTCTATACGCCCTCTGTCTGAAAGCGCCACAGCCATCTGCTATCCTAGCGGCGCATCATCGCCCACGACAGCCACTGACGACTTCCCGGGGCAGGCGCTTACCTCGTCTTTGGAGTCAAGGAAAGGCTTCTTTTTACTCTGGTTTATTATGGTTGTATTGTGGTGTTATTGAGGTTTTACAATGATTTTATTATGGTTTTATTATGGTTTTATTAAATATGGTTTTATAAGGGGTGGTTGCATACGGGTGTTAGAAGGATTTTTGTGGGCTCATAGGGCTTTACAAGGATTGGGTTTTATGGGGTTTTGACAGGTATAGCTCTTATAAGGTTTAGGGCTTTGGGGTACCATTGCAGTATAAGTATACGGGTAGACTGTGACGGAAGACGATTGATATTTGTTCAAACCTCAAAGACTAATTGGAGTTTACAGGAAGTCTCACCCAAGCCAAAGCCTCAAACCGTAAACCCCAGACACCAAAACCCTAACGCCAAAAAAACAGACCACTGAAACCATGAGCAAATGACCTGTACAAGGCTCTTTGAGTTTACATCTACGTCATTATAAACACACTGCTAGTAAAGCCCTTAGAAGCAAAACTGCGAAACCCAACAAAGCCCTAATCAGACCCCAAGCTTCGTCTGAAAGCTTCCGTTGCCAGCAGCTTGCCGGCGACTGCAAATTCCCCGAAGCTGCGGATTCCCAAGAAAGCAGCACGACACCCGAAGACAACGCAGCCGAAGGGGCACCGGCAGTTTCCGTAACGCTGTCTGCGAGGAACCTTTGCTTTGTCTGAGGCTTCTGCTTACTATTAGTAGCTGTTGTGTTATTGTTGTTGTTTTGTTATTCTTGTTGTTCCTCGTGCTGTTATCAGTTATTAGTAGTACAACTGTTATCGCTCTTGTTCTTGCTGTGCCTGAATTGGAGTTTAGGGTTGGGCTTGCGGTTGAGCAGAAAGGTTGCTTGATTTGCCTGGCCTTCGGTAGCTAGGCTTGGGCTGAGGAACCTGGCAACAAACCCCAGAAGCTCCACTCAGACCCCAAACCATCAAATGCTAAACCCTAAACCCTAAACTTCCTAAACCCTAAACCCTAAACATGGGTTCATCCTAAGACTCTCACAATCTTGCACGGAGCCTTTAGGGTACAACTTGGCTAGTCGGGCTACGGCAGGGACTACAACCGTCTCAATATCTGGTGAGTTCCTATATGGGTGGTTGTCAAAAATTGGTCCCTTTTTGGGTCCCTGTTACAATACGGCACCTATTATTTAGGGTACCCAAAAATGGACCTTAATTTTGACAACTACCCGTATAGTTGTATACTTTCGCGTTTCCCTAAACCCTAAACCCATGAGGACCCTTCAAGGAACCCTTAAAGGAATCCTTAAAGGAACCCGAAAAGGAACCCAAACCCTATTCAAAAACCAATCAGGCTCCTTTGTTTACGGACTGCGGGTTTAAGCAATAGAAAGTCGGAACACCCCGAGCCGAAAATCCCTGAACAATCCCAAGCCCTGAGTAGCTTAGCCTTAGCCGTTCTCCCCTGAAAACCTCTAGGGGCCTTAATAATTGGAAGAGGGTTTGGGGTTTATGATACCATAGCTCTAAAAAGGAACCCCAAAATAGTGTAGGTAATTATTAAGGAACCCCAAAATAGTATAAGGTGTATAGGTAACTATTGAGGCCCCCTATATTAAGCCCCCTAAACCCTGAAGCCCTGGAGCCCCTCAACCCCTAAACTGCTGCAGCAGCCCCGACCCCCCCCCCTCAACTTTCCTTAACCCCATAACCCCCTAAAGCCCTGAACCTAAACCCTAAACCCCTAAACCCTGAACCTAAACCCTAAACCCTAAACCCTACACCCCTAAACCCTAAACCCTAAACCCTAAACCTTTCAAAACTCCACACAGGCCGAGCACCAACCGAGCGCATTCAAGCAAAGGATTATTGGGCGCGCGGCCATGGCGCGTGTTTGGGAGTTTTTGGGGCTTAAAATATTCGGGCTTCGGGTTTCGGGCTAGCTGCACACTGGGGGTTCACTTTTTGGGGCTTAAATTAGGGTTTCGGGCTTGTGATGGTCGAGCTGGAGGTCGGGTTAAGGCTCAGGGTTGAAGGCTTTGGGGGCTTAGGGTGTAAGTTTCAGGGTGAATCAGTTGAGGGTTTACGGCTCGGGGTGCAGCATGGGGATTGAGATTTGGGTTTAGGGTGAAACAGAAAGGTTCGGTAGGCGGATCTCCCAAGGAGCAACAAGATGCGGCATGCCGTGTTTATCGAATCCAAAGGCATGGTTTTTGCAGCCTAAACCCTAAACCCTTAACCCTAAAGCCAAAGCCCCAAATGCTAGAACCATGAAACTGTAAGTAAGGGTTCGGGATTGCTTTCGCTTCACGTGGCGCCAAGGCACCTAAACCCATAGCTTGAACCCATTAGCCCTGAACATTGAAGCGGACATGCTGCAACCACATATTTCAAAAAGGACCCTGAAACCCCCCCTGATTCCAACTCACCACTATAAGACCTACGTATACCCAAGACCCATATCAAACCTTTTTGGAACGCCTGATCTCCTGCACAACTCTTGTAGAATCCCCAAAGGAAAATCTTACCCGACCTAAAACCTAAACCCGTAGACTCGCAGCCCCCAAATTGCAAACCTCTTAGAGAACCCTAGCAACCACCCGTTACAGTAGCCTGAAAGAGTAACCATCGCAGAAACCTTCATCGAACGCTTGCAGAAAGCCTAATTAGTTAAGCCTAATTAGTTAGCATAAACCCAGAACCGCTAAAACCCTGAAACCTTCAACCATAGACCATAGACCCCGAACCCCAAACCCAGAACCGCTAAAACCCTGAAACCTTCAACCATAGACCCCGAACCCCAAACCCTGCACCCAAAGCCCTAAGCCCTAAGACCCCAAGTCCCAAACCCTAAACCCCTAAACCCTAAACCCTATCCCCTAAGCCCCCTAAGTCCTCCTTACAGGAGCCCGTAAAGGAGCCCTTGAGACCCACCAAAAGCTCCTGGGTGCCCTAAACCCCTAAACCCTGAATCCTAAACCCACCGACCCCAAGACCCCCACGTGCATGTTTGGGCAGTGCCCTACACCCTAAACCCTAAACCCCTAAACCCCTAAACCCCTAAACCCCTAAAACCCCTAAACCCCTAAACCCTGAAACCCTAAACCCTAAACTCTAAAACCCTAAACCCTAAACCCTAAAACCCTGGGGAAGCACAGGGCCTTCTCTTCGGCTTTGATGGCCTCACCCCGGCACCCAGGAGCTGTTGGGGGGGTCTCAAGGGCTCCTTTACGGGCTCTTGTAAGGAGGACTTATGGGGGGTTTAGGGCTTAGGGTTTAGGGTTTAGGGTTTAGGGCTTAGGGCTTAGGGCTTAGGGGTATAGGCTTTAGGCTAGGGCTTTAGGAGCTTCAGGCTTGGGGTTTAAAGCGCCACCCGCACAGAAGCTATTGGGTGGATCCCTGATGTACTGGCTGAGGGTTCTGGGATATCATATCTCAACCCTGTGGTGTTTGCTTACGTGCGTTCTTGGGATCCCTTTAGCCAAACCACACTCGGAATGCCAAATCGGAAAACACAAATAACACAAGTCTGAGAAGCACCACACCCACCCAAAAGCATGCAAGGCGCAGCCTCAACCCTAGATCCTGAACCTTAAACCCTAAAGGCCCTAAACCCGAAACCTCTCAAACTCCTCTCTGTGACGAGGCCGCTGCGATTGGCGGCTGTGGCTTCGGCGGCGGCACGGTCGCTGGCGCACGGCCCGCCGGCTGCGGCTTCGGCGGCTGTGCTTTCGGCGGCTGCGTCTTTGGTGGCTCTTGCCTCAAGAATGGGGTTTGGCGGATTTTGCAGGGTATCTTGAAGGTTTGTGGCGGGCCTCACCATCATTACTACAAGTGCTGCAAAGAGGAGTTGAACCGTTGAGGTTTTGCATTCCAAGGGGTTCGGTATCATACCGGTTGATCCCACACTGGGACTCAAGAAGAAGGGTTGGTGGCGGGCCGACGCCTACTGATGTGACACCCGTGCCTTTGGGGCCGCTATGATCCTCTTTGTAAACCTTATGATGGAGGCGAGGTAATTACTATAGGGCCCTTAATAATTAGAATAGGGTTTTGGGGTATATTATACTAGAATCATCATAAGGAAGCCCCCAAAATAGTATACGGCGCCTTTTTTGAATCGTGGTATAGGGTCAAGGGTCTCGAGTCTAGAGTCCGAAGTCTAGGAGGGTTTGGGCTTTTTCTGGCTGATCGGGTTTACTTAGAGGATCATGGGACTTAGTAAGTAGGTTATAAGTAGAGTTATAAGTACCCTAAATGGAGTTATCCCAATTATGGGTTATAATTGGGGAAACTCCATTTAGGGTACTTATAACTCTACTTAGAACCTACTTACTAAGTCCCATGATCCTGCAAGTAGGGTCTGTCGGGCAGAGCCCTTAGTTTCGGTGCTTCCGGCTTCGGCTGGGGTTTCCCGGTTGCAGTCTAGGGTTTAGGGTTTAGGATTTGGGGGTCCTTATAATAAGGATCCTACTATTTAGGGTGCTATATTAGGGTCCCCTATTTTCGGAAACTCCCAAATCCCTGAAAGGAGCAAATATGCGCAACCCCCTCTAGGGTGGACCTGAAGCGCAGAACTAGCCTACAAACTCGGGCCTGTAGTGTTCTTTGTGTGTACATATACATATATATATATATATATATATCGAGTTCTATCAGGGTTTCATTGTAGGTTTTATTCGGTGCTTGGAGTTTTCGGGGCTTAGGGTGCGGAGTTTTCTACGGTTTGGGGATTTAAGGGCACAACCAGCGACCTGAACACAAGGATCTCATAGTTGTAGGAAACCTCCGGAACCTCACCTGTAGCTAGACAGCCCTTGCGCAGTTTTTGGGTGCCTTGCGATTAGGACTTAGCAAATAGGGGTTTGTGTGCCTGGGAGTAAGGCTTTGGGGATTTCGGTTTCAGGGATTTTCGGGCTTCATGCCTTAACGTGTGGGGATTAGGATTTACGATCCTTAATGAGTAGAATAAGGCCTTCGGGTAGCTTATACTATACTCGGGACTGAAACTAATAACCAAAAGCTCTAAACCTGAAGAGCAAAGCATCGATTACCAACTATTCCCACCCGTATTTCATCCTGAACATCCGAGCCACTTGGTCGCAACGCGCGGCTTCGACATCTCCACACGAACCTCTCCGAAGCTTCCTTATTTGCTACTGCCGTCCAGAAATGTAGGAACCCCAAAAACACCCAAGCATAACCTGAAGGTAACGTCCCTGCCAGGGGTAGGTTTCAATAGTTTATTGTGTTTGTCCGACCGCCAGGGTTTGGGACTTAGGATTTCGTCCTTTCCGCAGGAGGTCTCTAAAAATGCTGGGAAACTCTGTGTCATTGAGTAACGCGATACCTAAAATCGAGCTAGAACCCTCAACCCGGAACCTGGAAACATGAACCCCAAACCCGGCTCCAAACCCCAACCCCTAAAACTTGAACCGTAAACCCTGGACCCGCCTTGGGCACTTGATTGAACTCGGGGTTTAGGGCTCTTGCAAACCCTGAACTGCAGCCAGGAAAATCCAAAGCAAAGATGGCCATAGGGGTCTGAGAGTTGGGCTTAGATTCGGCTAAAAGACCGGTTCAGGTGATCAAAAACCAAGCCAAACCTTTCTGAAGCTCTCGGCCAGGCCGCTGAATTCCAAACCCTAAACCCTGAAACCTGTGGAGCCAGTGTGGTTACCCTAAACCCTAAACCCTAAACCCTAAACCCTAACCTTACATCCCTAAACTCTAAATTCCCACCCAGTGCCTGGACCCAGAGAATGTTCGGCAGTGATTGACACCATTACTGGGGATGGACAATGGGTGGAGCCATTGACCTCTGGAGAGTGGTCAAATTCAGCCTCCCAGGGCCGGCCACCAAGTGCCGACGACGAAAGCCTTCGGTGGACATTACCAAAGGAGCCCCCCCCCCCCTGCCCCCTGGCCCCCTCTAGCCCCCCTGGTCATTGCTGGGGCCCCCACTTGCCTGATTCTTGACCCCTGGTTCCCTGGCATTGAGGGTGCCAGCCCTAAACCCTAAAAGGTACTGTTTTTGCGTGGTAGCCTGCGAAATGCCGCCCCCTCACACCCCTGGGAGTGTAGGGGCGCCATCCTACAAAGAAAATACTGCCGCCGCGCGGCGAGACGCAACCCCAAACCCTAACCTTACATCCCTACACCCTGAAACCTGGGCCCTTCCTCTCCCAGTTCTCACGCCTTAGTCGCTTATAGAACCCTCAAAAAGGGAACCCTATGATAGAACCCCATAGTACCCTTTGAATGGAGCTCCATTACAGAACCCCATGCTTCCCTTCATAGGAACCCTTATCCAACCTTCACAGGAGCCTCAAATTAAAAAAGAAAACTTGAAACCCCGCCAAACCTGCCTTCTGCAGCTCTGTGCTAAGGCTCGCCTTCTCACGGAGGCAGAGATTTTGGGGTTTAGGGTTTTGCGGGGTGTAGGGTGGACATGAGCGGACTTTGTGTAGGGTTTAGAGTCAGAGTTTCGGGTTTAGGCTTTAGTTGGGGTTTGAGACCTATGGTGGGGGCTCTCAACTAAGATAGCTTACGTACTTGTGGCTTGCTTGAGGGCGTCCGTAGAGAAGCCTTAGAAACCTTGACAGACACCCCATATCGGGAATGAAGCGATGCTGACTTTGAGGTTCATGGATGAACTGAACAGAATGATTAATACATCTGCTGGGGTTGTAAACGAACAGCAGGTGGACCTACCGTTCTTGCACGTACTGACTGCTGGCTATGATGCCTGAGTTGTTGAAGGCGCCAAGGTTGCACGGAGACGACAGCGCCACTAGAAATCATATTCACGACCCTGTTGACTGTTTGACACAATTATCGGATGCCGCCACCTGTGGCTGAAGAACAAGCCCCCATCCCGAGCCCCTTAGGGGTTTTTTTCGAATTTAGGACATTTTTAGGGAGCGCGGCTTTAGGGAATTAAGCTCTCGGGGTGTGGGATTTAGCAAGGATTTTTGGCTAAAATTTAACGGGTTCCGCTAGGGTCGATAAGGGTTCCCGAAAGCCTTCAGAGGGTGTTCGGGGTTTGAAAAGGTGCTGGGTTTTCGGGTCGAGGGCCTGATTCTACTTGGAGGTTCATGGTTAGTTATAAGTGGGGTTATAACTAGGATAACTATACTTATAACTCATATTAGGGTACTTATAACCCCACTTAGAACTACCCATGAACCCCCAAGTAAGGGGCTTAGAGTTTAAACATTTGGGGCTTTAGGTTTGCGGCTTACATTAAGGTGAAGGGTTTCTTTAGGGTTTAGGGCTAACGGCCAACGTCTACGAAATTAGGGTCCAGGGTGTTGGGTTCCGTTTGGGTATGTGCAGGATCTGTACGTCTTATTAGTCTTATTTGGGAGTTTCCGAAAATCCTTACTATAAGGACCCCAAATTATGGTACCCCTTATTTTCGGATACTCCCGCTTGTAAGCCTTCGACTGGCCCAGGGGTTGTGCGTTACACGGGATTGAAGGGGGAGAGTTTATCGCGCCAGAACGTTGGAACATCATTGCCCTCATGCTCCTAAGGTAAAACAGAGGGAATCCTAGCACTAAACATCCTAAATCCATGTTCCAACTTTCTGGGGTTCACTCTAAACCCTGAACTCTAAACCCTAAAACCCTAAATACTAAACCCTAAAAACCCTCAACCCTAAACCCTAAACCCCAAAACCCTAGGCGTTCACACGGACTCCAAGCACCCTGGTGGGCCTGCACGGATCGAAGCCGGGGAAGCAGCGGCAGCAGGGAGTTCAACACTGGCTTAGAGGAAACCTGGCATCTATTGGACCTTAGGGTTCCTTCAAAGGGTTTAGGGTTTAGGGTTTAGGGTTCCTTCAAAGGGATACTATAAGGGCATTGTAAGGGTTCCTTTCAGGGCTTAGAGGAAGCCTGGCATCTTTAGGAACTTTGGTGTTTAGGGCTTGGGACTTCAGCTGCAGGGTTCGCCGAGTTTGGGCTGAGATAGGGCCAAACGGAAACCTGGCATTACTTAAGGACTTTATCCAGGCGGCCTTTTTCTGTAAGGGTTCCATAAGGGTGCAGTAGGGCTTAAGGCTTGGTTGAGAATTCAGAGTTTAGGGGATGTTCTCAGAGGAACTTTGAGCGATCCTTTCACCAGACTCGTGCTTAGAGGATCCTTGGCCTGTGCCACTGACTTGGAGCTCTGCTGCTCTTTTAGAGAATAATACCACATGCCCCATCACCTATATTGAGGTCTTCTTGTTGGCCTAAACCCTAGCCGTCGTATTCAGCTTGGGGTCTAGGGTCTTTCGGGCATGTTCACGTAAAGAACACGCAGGTCGGTCTCCAAATTGGGATCCCTTTCGTCTCGTGGCTCTTTCGTTACGGGCCCGAAAAGGCTTCCCCAATTTGGAGAAGATTATTGACCCTAAACTCTAAACCCTAAACCCTAAACCCTAGTAATCTTCGCAACCCTACAATCCCGGCATGCAAGCCTGGGAGTGAAAGGGTGAAATACCGGTCTGACCCTGTCTTGCTAGACCTTTAGGGTTTAGGGGGTCCGCCGACCTAGCGTCCTTTCAGACCCCGAAAAAACGCGCGGAGAGCCCGCAGGGGGAGGGGGGGCACGCATTTTGTTTTTCATGGAGGACAGCCTGCACGAAGCGGCGTTGACGCTGCTGGGGGCGAATTCCGCCGTCTGTAGGCACACTTTACACACTTTCCCGCTTTCAAACCCTTTCC
>BGNK01000910.1:45108-78780 GCA_003297005.1 Symbiodinium sp. clade A Y106
CTAAACCCCTCGACCCCTCAACCCCTAAACCCCTAGACCCCTAAACCCCTAACCTAAACCCCCCCACAAACCCTAAAAGCGCGGAGGGCGTCCCGGAAGCGACGGAGCTGGCATAGACTTACTCCCTCCGCTATCGCCCTTTCTCTGACTCCTACGGGGTCGGCGGCTTGAGCCGGAGGCTCTTAAATTTAGGGTAAGATTCTAGGAGTGCGACAGGGATCCTTGCAAGGGTTAGGGCGACGGGCGCATACTGCGGGCGCGATCAGAACAAGGTGTGGGGGTGTGTTCAGCTATAGACTGCAGTTGTATAGGCAGCATAGGGCAATATGCTGACATTATCAGTTATCAGTATTATCTAGACCCTACATTACTTTGGGATACCTTCGATCTTGATTGGGTTCGCGCAGCGCGGTCCAATCGGGTGCTGGAAGGTTGTTGTTCCCTAAACCCTAAACCCTAACACTGACGGTTTGGGGTTTGGGGTTCGGGGTTTGGCTCTTGGCGTGTCCCTGGGCCCGACCCAACCTGCCTCTCCTAGCAGCTGACCCATAGAAACAAAGGTTGCAACTGAAGAAGGCAGGTGCTGCAGGGTCAAGGTACAGCAAAATCCGTGCGCGACCTTTACTTGTACCTTATCCTACCTTTGTTCCACCTCAACTCTTGGGAGAGTGATCTGGTTTTTGCTACGGACTTGAAACAGCACATTGTCTTAGCTGAACCATGTTCCTTGAGAGGAACCCAGTGGAGGTAGCCACAGTCTATGCCTATGTTGCAGAAAAGCCGTGGGCGGGTCTTGAAAAAGGAAAAACAAGCCATTCCCTGGTTGTAGCCAGAGATAGGCGTCACTGAGAAAGCCCGATAGCTTGTGTACTCTATTGTTGGCACATATAGTACCAGAGTCAACCCATATAGCACCCCATACACAGACCAGGGGAAAGATGATAGACTAGCCCAGATTTAAGTTCTCGGGGTGAGGAAACTCAACAACGCTCCTCGGTAGGGATTCCCTCTTCTCCAGCTTCAGACAATCCAGATCTAATGGCTTCTTGTTTCGACGGATTGATTCCTTTGAAGGGGTCTTCAAAGTCAGGACCCAGTCTGGCCTGCTATAAGGGGGCAGCGCGAATATATGGTTCTGGGGTACGCTATAATACTGTAATACAGGAATGGAGGCTTCTAAGACATATTGAAGCCCCGGTAACACCCATGATAATATAGTGACCCTTATTAAAATCCTTAGTTGCTGAGTTGATAAGACCCAAAAAGTGTACACTCTTAGTTTTATAATGGGTAATATTATCCCAAAAAAGTGTAAAGTGTATCCACACAGCTACTAAGATGCAGGGTATAATTCATCCTCGGCTCTCAGAAGCATCTAAAGGGAGGCTTCGAAGTTAAGGGTTTAGGGTCTCGGGTGTAGGGTGTGGGGCTCTTCGGCCGAGCTTGCGTAAAAGAGCAGCCGACGTGTGGTAGCTTTAGCTTCAGGCTGTATAGACGCTGCATTCCACCTACTCCCGTTTGCACATCCTAGCCACCGAAGTGGCTTGGGATGTACAAAAGGCGCGTGCAAGTGGAGTGAGATTGGCAGGTGAAAATGGAGCAGGTAAGATTCCTGTAGAATGCCTTGGACGCTAGGGGAAGATACAAAATGGAGCAGATGGGATGCAGCGGGCTTTTGCAATGAGGCTTTGGATTGGGGCGGCAGGAAAGAAATGGAGTCCATAGATAGGAGGTGTCGGGGTTTAAGGGATTGGGCTTTCGGCTGGAGTGCTCGGGGAGGCAAAAATGAGGTAACTGGACGCAGTCGCGTGTTTGGATCTACCACGCACCTTGAGGTTTTGTTGGAGATGCCTACTAAAGCAAAGAAGAGAGTCACATTCTTCGCTTCGTTAGACATCTATGCCCCATCTCGTTTACGGCACTTCTTTCATGAAAATGAGAGGGGAGGAGGTGCAGCTTCTTCAGCTCTAAAAAATATAGATAGATAGATATAGATAGCTAGGTAGGTAGATAGATAGATAGATGTATAGGTGTACGTATGTATATATATATATACATATATGTATGTATATATATATATATATATGATTGCGTGGATCTTCGCTTCCATATCTGCATAAGAACGCGGCACGAATGATGCAGGACTCTATGATCAAAGCACTCCAGCGAGCATCAATGCATTCTATCCCTATGCTAGTTGTTGTCAAAGTATATGTCTCCAAGACAGTTGGTTCGGATCTCCTAAGAAGGACCTGTATTCCCACGGGTACCTCCCCTTCAAAAAGGACCTTTAGAACAACCCTCAGAGGGGTAGCTAGCTGTCTCGCTACTCCAAGGCTTAATTGGCCAGGGAAGACAAAAGACCCCGAAGCCAGGACCCCTCCCTCCTGATGTATTTGCAAGAAAAGAATCCGAAAGAATCATTTCACTTTCAAAACTTCCATGACTAGGGAGTAAGGTTCTGACCCTAGATAATCTGCTAGATACTACAGATATGTGAGGGGGATCTAAGGAGGTTACTACATACATATTCAGGCCTCCCTGGCGAGCTGCTATCACGATGTATTCAGGCTTCAATATTGAGCTCGCTGCGCTAGATCATGAGTGCCGTCCCTACAACCCGTTTGTTCTGGACATGGGTAGTTTTCCAGACCGGTTTTTTCGGATCCCCGAAAGAAGACCGCACTGCGAAACTGATGACCCTAAGAGTGCCCTAACTTAAACTTAGACCTGGAATTTCAGCATTTCGCAGTTGGACTTTTGGCGCGGAATGGGGTTGCCGCACGGCGCGGGGATCTCTAAGAAAATGAGCATACCTAGAGTCTTCGTGTTGTGTTAACCGATTTACCGTAGCGATCCTGCAATGAAAAACGGTGGCAAACACAAGAAACCCTAAACCCTAAACCCCTAAACCCTAAACCCTAAATCCTATTCTCGTTTCGAGCAGCGGAGACAGGGCTGTGCGAAAAATTTGCTACAGGATTGAAAACCCGGTCGGATACACTAATGTAGGAACCTGATTAAGAAACCCTGGTCCTATAACCCCAAACTAGTAGGATTCATACAAGGAACCCTAATAAAGGCCCAAGGTTTCTTAATCAGGTTCCTACATTAACACCGATTTTCTAGCAAGACTTACTCCGAGCAAAGCCCTGGAGCAAAAAGACCTACCTTAACCTACCAACACCTACTTTTTTGTAGGGTCCCTAAAAATTCCATATTAGGGTGTATAATAAGAACCTACAAAAAAGTGGGGTTTGGTAGGTTAAGGTAGAAATTAAGCCCCCATTGGTGCTTCGACTGTTGTTGAAGAAGGCTTCTTGCGCGAACCGTCCCTTGGATACTTGTTCTTGATAGCATCAGTCGGGCGCGGCGCTACGCAGCAAGAGATCATGTAGAAGCCTGAATAATGATGGAATAGAGTGTTCATGTACATGAATGTATGTTTTTTTCGGACCTGTAAGGGTATCTTTGTGCTGACTATCCAAACCCCATATTCCTTCCTCAGCCCAGCATTCTCGTCTGAAGCAGCGGGGTCGTGGGAAACGCGTTCGAAAGCACCCAAGGAAAAACGCAACATGGGCGACTAAACAACTAGAATCGATCTTGCGGGGGCGTATATCATCGCACGAAGTGACAATGAATAACGCCACTGCCTTATAGGTCCCAAAGCCCTAAACCCCACACGCCCCCAAACCCTGAACCCTGATTCAGATTCCTACGTCACGGGGAATGTGTGGTTCCCCCAAGCGGGACCGACTGGAGGCAGATGTTCAACCAACCCTACACCTCAAACATATCACTTTACACGGGTCTCACCAAGATTTTGCAGGGTGCCGCTGGGTTTTGTAGGGGACACAAGGGCTTAGGCTCCAATACATGAATAAGGAAACCCTCAACCATAGACGCTTGAAGTTCCCTCTGCGGGCTGCTGGATTCAAAACACTCGCCCCAAACATCGAAAGCAAGAACCCTGGACCGTCGGCGACACTGCAAGCTTCGGCATAGTTTTGCAATGCTACCGGGGCCTGAATAGCTTGAACAAGGTTGTGGCCTGTGTTCTAGCAGCGTAACTATATAGGGCCCATAAAAGATAGCTCTGCTTCTTCAGCTCTGTATCAATCACTCTCTCTCGCCTGAAGCTCTGAGATGTGCAACAGAACACGAAACTCCCTTTGCATGAATGGAAAAGACCGTCTCCCCAAAGCTGCCTGCAAGCATGGCTACGAGAGGACTCCTGCACTCTCCCCATCCTGTCGAAACTGAGTCCAAATGTAAGAGTAACATCCCCGGAGAACAGAAGCTGAAGTACACCTGCTTGCACGACCTGATACTCCCCTCCTGCATGCATGTCCAAGAGTCGAATATACATACATAACTCATGAAGCACTCCCCTGTGTCATACAACTGCATATATGCAAAGTGTATGTACATATACATATATATATATGTATGCGCACACACACATAAGTGTATGTATGTGCATGTAAGCATGGCGACAGCGAGCGAGAGGGAGACATTGAAACAAAACAACGAACGTCAGCATTCAAACAGAAGTCCATCTATGCTTACGTATATGCATACCGGGTGAATGCCAGCTACCTACATCCGCGCACATACCTGCATGCGAC
This sequence comes from Symbiodinium sp. clade A Y106, assembly GCA_003297005.1. NCBI lineage: Eukaryota > Dinophyceae > Suessiales > Symbiodiniaceae > Symbiodinium > Symbiodinium sp. clade A. Next base: position 49,740 of record BGNK01000910.1, read on the forward strand.
GTTGAGCACAGGGAAAATGCCCGACAGCCGCTCATACATGTGTGTGTGTACAAATATGTGCATAGGTACTCATGTTCACGCATATTTGTTGATTCACATACCTCCCACATATGAACAGCAGATGCATACACATCAAGACAGACACAAACGAAATCTAGAAGCATCCCTATATTCACATGAACCTGTTGACATGTGTACAAACACAAGTACATGTAGGTCTTCGGCATTCATGGGTTTAAGCCACAACCACATCGGCTTATGTGTGTATACTTACATGTGTATATATACACACACATCTATCCGTTTTTCCGCTTGTGTGAGCATGTCTGCTTGTATGCACATATACGTATGTGCTTCAGTAACTTCTGTACGAGTGTAGCTGAGGAGGTGCACCTGAACATCTCTGCACCCTATTGAGCACATATATCCCTACCTACATCGGCAAAAGTGCACATTTGTGTTAGGCAAGTACCAGCATGAACATGAAAACACAAGTGACAGTGTCACTTATTTGCCGCAGCAGCAACAACAACATACCGATGCATGTGTATATGATTGCATGTATTATACATACTGTGTGTGTATTATACATATGTGTATATACAAATACATACATACATGCCGACATACATACATAAATACATACATACTTACATACATATAACACATGCTTATGACTTAGGATACACACGTCCATGTGCATGTTGATACGTAGGTGCTAATCTGCTCACAGGCATTGGCAAACAGAGGAGTTGACAGTTGTTTGCTGCAGGTGTACAGTACATATGTAAAGACGTATGCACTTGAACAAACAAATATGTGCGCTCATAATTATATGTACACATAGATGTTGGTATACACATGTAGATGGGTGCGTCTCATACAAGCTATGCTTGTAATTGCGTACCGAAAATGCATACGTCCGTTTGCCAGGTCTCCAGGGAACCTGATGTAAAAAAACAGTCTCACAAAGTGTCTCAACTAGTGCCGCCAACACTCTGCCACTGAGAATCCGAATCCGGAACCAAAGGATACTGTAAGGGCGTCGTCGGGCGTCAGGCTCTTGGTTTTCGGACACATGCTGGGCTTTTAAGTAACCAGGGAGAAAAAAGTATAAACTTCTATTTCATGAAAAAAGTATTAAAGCATGGCACTCCAAAGCCCAGTAGGGTTTATGGCATGGGAAAAAGTCGTTAGAATGTCGAAGACTTAGAGTGTGGCAACGTGGAAAATTCGGACATCAACGAACTCCTGAGCTGCAGCGACATGTAACCGCTACAATTTCGTGTGTTGAAAACGTCGAGAAATGTTTAAGTCGCTTGAAACTGTGTGTGTGTGTGTGACATGCGGCATCTGGAACCTGGCAAAGAAAACGGTAGAAATGGTAGGTTTCGTCTGTTCCGAGATCTTGCCATGGTATGTTTCGAGATCTCGGCACGTATGGAAACTTGGGAAATCTGGAGAGCGGAGTAGTTCAGGACGACTATTCTGATCTTGTTTGCGATTGCCACTGGCTGTCTCGACCACCATTTTGCAGCATCTTCTGCTTCTATAAGTTTATGCAACAAAGCGAGCCCGTCGGATTCATGTATGAGCATGTGACTTCCTCGCATGCGGTATGGAGGGAGTGCTCAACGGTGCGAGTCACTCGCTGTAGCCCTACATCGTGACATTCACTCTTGACTCAGAGCACTTGTAGAAATTGCTGCATGGATAATTGAGGATCATCTGACATTCATGCTTTGTTGTCACACTATGCTCATGCCACGAATATGACCCTCTATTGTTGCATCATCGGTCGCTTCGTTCTTCTGCTGTTGTTGGGTCTTGTTTTTGCGCGATTGAATATGATACGTGATGCGTTTCAATACAAACACGACAGACCAAATCTGACCAAATCTTTGCAATTCTGCTTTGTGTGTGTGCGTTTCACCGGGGTAGTTGCTTCAACCGAAATGCATAAGCTTCGCACCGGCTAGAAGCTAACGGTACAGCACTTTGAGAACTCTCGTCAAAGAATTTGATTGCATGCTGCCGAGGCTTATAATCTTGATGCCCGCAACTACTTTTGTCACGATGATATTGGCACAGAACCAAGATGCAGTTTGCACAACTTGTCGGCGCCAACCCACAGCTGGCTGCGGCCATAAAAACTGCTAAATCAGAACTTGGGAGAGGAATGCATGGTTATGCAAAGTTCTGCATATACCAATGTGAGCATGCACGCATATCTGGTGACATCTTGTACACGACCATGCAAACTGTAGATGCCTGGACATGCAGGTCTGAATGGTGTGTGTGCCGGTGAAAAAATCCATGCATGCACACATTGCCTCCATTGCAAAGTTAAACGTATGCATACATGCATGCATAACCGCAAATGAAAACTCAAAGCTGGCAAGTAGTGCACACAGAGACAAGCCAACGGAGAGGCCGAACATTCAGAGCTGCGAACAAAGAGGCTTCGAAACACACAGGCCTACACAGGCGCTGAGCTGACGGATGGACAGACAGACATCTGCACAGAATCATGTCTCAGCAAGGATGCGCATATTCTGCATATACATGTGTACGTTGACACCATCCAAAACTTGCCCTCAAACTCGCTGGGAGCCACCCCTCCTTTGCGCGCTCGGCCTTTGCTGGGATCAAAGCCACGTCGTTGACACATCGCAACACGAAGTATAACATCAGATTTGTAGTCCAAATCGACGTAATTATAACACAAAGCATCACGGAAGTGATACTGGTTGCGCAGGCAACATTCGCACTGGAAGCAGCAAAATTAGTGCTGCAGCAGCGGCAGCAGCAGCTGCAGGGGTAGCAGTGTAGCAGCAAAACCAATGGTTGCTGTCTTGGTGGTGATTGTGGCAGTAGGAAGCGTTGTCGTGATAGCTACATAGCAGGAACAGCGGTACTGGTTGCGGCTCTTGTAAGACAAGCCCTTCTAAAACAAAATCTGGAAACCTGCACACAGTTGGTGCCATGAGCTGCTCGGAAACCGCCATGTTCGACCAACATGACGACTCTCGGGAAGAGCAATCTTGCTGCACACACGTTGTAACAGCGCGAACCATGTCCGTTCTGGTATTAATGACTAACTTCACACGCTATTCCGCAACCGTTTGACGTCCATGTGTCGCAACGGTACCGCTTGACGTCCATATGTCGCGACCGTAGTGGCGCGGGGACGCCCCCACTTGAATTCGTTCGCAGGGTCGGTCGAAGAACTTGTGCTTGTGCGTGGGATTTGTTGTCTTTTGTGCTCAAAAGGTTCAAACCGAGAGATCGAGGTTGCAGAAATCGGAGACTTTGTTTGCTTGCAAAGGTTGATGCTTTGACATCATGGGGCATGCATACTGTGTTGTTGATTTTTTCTTTCCTTACCGTCGCGGTGGATACTGTGATGTTTGGAACCTGGGAGCCTAAGACCTGGCCCAGCACATATGTTCCATCAGCAACAACGATCACAAAGTTCGACCAGCGGAACATCCGAGGACAAACGACCCCCCCAAGCGTCCCGCGGACGGCTAAAGCGTTTAACTTGCTTGTCTCAAGAACTAAGAACTGCTGATTACGCCTAAAATCGACTCTCACACTGAAAGCTTAGAGGCCAACCCAACATGAAACCAAAATACTGCCACGATGGCATGATGCAAAAACTCGCCACCCAACAAGCCCATGCAGCTAGCTCAAAAACGCCTGTGCGCGAGTTGAAGATGCTTGCATCTATTGTTCGAAGTCTGAGAATGAAGACTAACGACTTATGTGTTGCCGGAACATGTACCGATGGTGAGCACCATTTGTGTGTGTGTGCGTGTCCTGACAGAGAACAGGCATCATGCAAGCACTTAGCTGTGGTCGGCGAAATTTGGTTCAATTTGATCTTGTCTCGCCCGATTCCTCACCATACCGTCCCGCCTCATCAACAAGTCAAGCAAGACGCACGGTTGCTGGTGCTTCTTCTTTTGTTTGAACTGATATCTTTCGGGAACTTCTTACAAGCGATCGAAATCCCAACGCGATGAAACACCATTCACCCAAACAGGAGCTGCATCTGGACAGGACATACCGCTGTCAGAGGGAACAAGGGAAGGGAAACACAAACGGATGAGGAAAAACAGAACACATGGAGTTGGTGTAAATGTAGAAGGATTTCGCTCGTCGGTGTAACTACTGCAATTGCTCCTGCTGCTGATGATGATGTTACTGATGCTGCTGCTGTCGTTGGCCGTTGCCGATGCCGACCCTGACCCTGACCCTGCTGCTGATGTTGATGCACACTGACGCTGATGCGACACTTATGCTGATGCTGACACAGTCGCTCTGTTGGTGCCGCTGGCGCTGTTGGTGCTGTTGTGATGGCTACCGCTACTGTTCGCGACGGTAAAGGTGCCGCTGCCGGGCATTCCTCGTCTTCCGACCGTTGTTTCTGAATGTTCGTTGATGGTGCCTCTTTGATCCTTTGCAGGCGAGTTGTGCGGACATGAAGTCCTGCTGTTGGCCGCCGCTGCTTGATTTGATTGCCAATTCGCACACGCACACACCCACACAAACACACACCACACACACACACAGGCACTCTTGAAAATGGCAGATTTCAACTTCGCCAAGTTTTGCAATTGAGAGCCACCAGTGGCCATACGCCCCCCTTCATTTGCCAAAGGGTTGAGTGCGCAAGTGCGCCGCCATCAGCTCACATCTCATTGCACTCCACTTGGCTGATATCGTTTGATGATCGTTGACTTTGAGACATGATATCGTGAATATGTTTTCGGTCTTTGCGCTTGTTCAACAGAGACTTTGACTTTGCTTGATGCTTCCCGGTTGCAACAATGCACAGTCTTTACAGTAGCACAGAACAAGCTGTTCGCGTTGTAATTGAAATTCTAACTTGTGGAACTCGGCCGAGCGGCTGATCGCTCACTTGAGTTCGCGCTAGCGCTCCCTGGTTCGGACCATCGCGGCCCTCCGACCCCGTTTCAAGATGGGTCGTGGTGTTGGCATGTACACTTACAGCGTCGGTGCTCCCCTCTTTACAAAGGCTCCCCCGGGTCGTAGCATTGGTAATCCCCGACAGACGAAGCACCAGACTTGCCAGACATTGAAGCCAGGCGACTATTGGACTCCCCACGATTGGAGCTTGACACGTATTCCAGGTTCTAGCGTGCGCAAAGCGGGAGCACCCCTCTGTTCATCTTAATTGGTTTGACCTGCACGCGGCCGATGACGTCTTACTGACGTCGCTGAGACAATGTGGATTCCCTGTGCCTCCCCCTCTCCCCTCTCCCCTCCCCCCCTCTCCCCCTCCCCCTCTCCCCTCCTCTCCTCTCTCCTCCCCAATCCCCTCCCCTCTCCCTCTCGCCTCTCCCCTCTCTCCCCTTCTCCCTCTCTCCCTTTCTCCCTCTCTGCCTAGAGAAGGGCTCCTGGTTCAAACCCTGCTGCTGTCATGGAGCGGCGTGATGGAGAACACGACGGCTCAGCACAAAACGACTCGACTGCACAGCCTTGACTTGGACGCTGAGTGGTTTTCCCTGGTAGGCCGGATCGAAAGTAGAGGCAGGGCATGGGAAGTTGAAGAGTTCGAGCAAAAAGACAAAACGAGAGCAGCAGACAGCAAGGATAAGACAAGGATGACATGGGATTGAACCTCAACACCCCGGAAGAAGACAGAAGCCACGAGAAGAAAACAAGCAGCAGGACAACCGAGCCGGAGGCTGCCGAGACGCAGAAGAAGTAGAAGGAGATGGAGTAGGACAGGAAGCATCGGAATGAATCCAAGCAGAAAAAGCTGGGTGTTCTGGCGGATGAGTTACCGGGAGAATATCAGGGCCCGGGCAGGATGCCGGGTCAGATGTGTGAACAAGTGACTGGTGGGAAGCGCAGCGGTCGTGCTGTACAGACGTGTGTGGTCCGGGGTTAGCTCGTGAAATTCAGGAGGGCTTCTGATAAGGCTCTCAGGTTGAGGGGCCTTGTTCGAGCTTGGGAGAGGGGTGACGCTGGCAATGCTTGAGGCTGCTTCTGATCGTACTGGTGCTGGTCGTTGCTAAAATTGCGAGAATCATTTCGGCGGCGGTTGCTTATTGTTACTTATGCATTCGTCTTCTGTTCAAGTGTGTGTGTGTGTGTGTGCAGGGGGGGGGACAGCCCTGTTTCGAAGGGTTCTTTCAATGTTGGGATGGAGGGGGAGTGAGAAGAGCAACACCATACCGGGACAACATGAAATGTTGCGAAATTGAGTGCATGCTGGCTTCCCGCTCTCTCAGCCAACTTGAATGCTTTTGGAGGCGGCTGGTGGTCACAATCGCAGAGTTTTCAACTAAGTGATAAATGCCAGCTGAAGTTTTGCTCAAGTATGATCCAGTTGTCTTTCTGATAAAGTGAAAAAACTGACCCCACCATGTGATGACTTGGACATATGACTGGGTGATGCGTCGATATCGAAAAGCTCGACGTATGAATCGTCGTCAAGTGATGCTATGCATGTTAAACTGGTGAATCTGGTCCTGTGTGATCTTGTAACACCGGATGGCCAAAGTTGACTTGTGACTTTCCTCAGATTGGCCTGGAAGAATGTACGGGAAGCTAGTACGCCCTAAATTTCGCACCACGTCGTCCTATTCCGGGATGTCTGGCCTTCGCACTATCTTCCCCCTCCCAACATTGAAACGAAAGAACCCTTCGAAGCAGGGCTGTCTGCACCCGCGAAGCCAGGGCAGCACACTTCACCCTCCACTGGAAGGTCAGTTGCATCACCATGTGATGCCCGTTACGGAGTAAGGAGCTGACCACGGCACGTGGCAAAACAAGACATTTGAAAACGACCGGCAAAAAACTGGTTGTGCCACATGAAGTGCGTGCGAGAAATCCACGCTTGCTTTTCCTGCCACTGCAAGAAACAAAAACTCGCCCAACCTATCACATCGCCATCAGCACCCGCACTTGCCCGACCAAGCTTGAAAAACACACAATCACAACCGCGAGACCGCCATCGATCATCAGCGACGCAACCACCACCACATCATCATCATCATCACCACCACCACCAGAACTACAACCACAACCGCAAACGGCAACCGCAACCACAACCACAACAGCCACCACATCCACCACAACCACCACAAACACCACAACAACCACAACCACCACAACTACCACAATGACAACAGCCACCACAACCACAGCAACCACCACAACAACCAGAACAAGCACAATACCGACGAAGCCACTGCAGGACATAGGCCTTCAGTGGCCGCTACTGGCTCACAGGCCCTAGGCCTACATCTCTAGCTCCATGACCACAACACTAGCCACAACCAACCAAGATGAACACAACAGATGCAAGCACACAAAGCACAGCGCAGCACTAGGCAGGCCACAGCAACACAAAAATCGGTAAACAAATAACAACCCCTGATGGCCTGCAGCAGAGGAACCCCCACCGCCAACGTCAGCAACATCACCACTACCAGCACCAATCACAACAGGCTCATTTCCTGGAAAAGCACCTCAATGCCCCGAAAGACCTTTTAAACAGAAGGATCCTTGTGGTGCTCCAAATACCCTCAACTGTGAGATCCTTGTGATCTTTCAGCCCCATGCCTGTACCTCCCTTTGCACAGCCGCGCTGTTCGGTGTAGGACAAAGAGCAGTGGTTCGGGCAATGAACCCGAAGGGCGGTTTGGATTTGAGTGATGGCGTAAATCTGCCAAATTGTCCCTCAACTTGGCCTCAGCACAAGGACTGCCTGAAGAACAACAATGTGTGGACGAACGGCCGATGACTCGGAGATTTCGGATGACTTGGATATTGCTAGCCCCGCTAGAGTCAGTACCGATTTTTGTTCGAGATACCCAATAAGACAAAACAGCTGACTACAAAAGACTGGACCCAGCATGAGAACGTGAAAAGTTTTTGAAAAGACAGGTCGATATTCTTTCATGTTGTGGGAGCCAATGGAGAAAGGAGGTGTAGGGTTTAGTAGGGTGTACAAACTGCATCAAGCTGTTACTGGTCACTGGTCATCGGGCGCTTTTATTGTTGGGCTTAGACTTAAGACAGAGATTCTTTAACGAAGCTTGAAGAACCCGAAACACCAAACCTGTACGGACGAGCGGAACTTTGGCTAGGTAGTTTTTATGGTTTTGGTTCATGACATTTCAAGCGACCTCAAACAAATGGCAACCAATTACTCGGCGGAGCAAGTTGAGACTCAGTAACTCTACTGCCTTTGTAAGAGATCGATATGGTTACAAGCAAAGGCCCGGACAAGTGGGTCCCCATTCCCCCCTCCCCCCTGCATCTTAAAAATCTGAAGTCTGAAGCTTAAATTCGGCGCCTAAATGCGGCCGGTGCTGGCTGAAGCCGAAATTCGGTTGACGCTCAAATTTGGCGCCGATATTCAGCCCGACAAACGGCCGAAGCTCACACTAGAATGGCGATTAACTGGCTTACGCTTCAATCCGGTTCACCATGGCCTGACGCTTGACATGCTCGTGAAGCCTGATCCGGCGCCGGAAGTCGGCCCTTGTCCGGACGCTCACCCTCACGCCGACATTCGGTGCTCGACATCACTGCAATTCAGTCCACCGCCAGCCTGACGCCGAAATTCGGCGCTGAAGCTTAAATGTTCCTGACGCCCAAACTCGGCACTCGAATTCGCTGAAGCGTGAAAAATGGGTCTGCCCCCAGCCTGGCGCCGAAAACGTGCCTGGCACCGATCGAAATTCGGCACTCAAATTCACTGACGCCTGAATGGGGCTGACACCGAAAATGTGCCTGAAGCCCAAATTCGGCGATTGACTCTTGGACTGATGGGGTGCCCCGATGCTTTCCGGATTCTGAACGTAGAACTCTTATAAACCTTGAACTTCAAAGACGGAGCCTTGGACTGATGGGGCACCCTGAGTTTGAAATCAAGTCTCCTAAAAACCATGAACTCTGCGGATGGAGCCTTGGACTGATGGGGCGCCCTTGATTTTGATTCACAATTGGACTGGGCGCCCATTGGTTAAAAAAATCAGAACTTCTACAAATCTTGAACTCCCAGGATGGATCCTTGGACTGATGGGGCGCTCATTGCTGAAAGAAATCAGAACTTTCACAAACCTTGAAGTGCGAGGATGGAGCTTAGACTGATAACGAGGTGCCCATGATTTGAAAGGCGGACTTGAATTCCGGCACCCCTGAACTTAAAAGAGAACCGTTGTACACTCTGAGCTAGGAAGATGGAATCTCCGACTGATGAACACCCATTGTTTGATAATCACAACACCCAATATCAAACTCCGAGCATGCAACCTGCTGGAGCCTTGGATTGATGGGGCGCCCCCGTGGTTTTCAAAACAAAACTCCTACCGCAAAAACCTTGAAGAAACAGAACTCTTCAAAGGCTCGAACTCAGAGGATGGAGCGTTGCACTGATGGCTGAAAAGCAGAGCTCTCATCTTGAACTCTTATAAGCCTGGAACTCCGAGGATAATGCCTTGGACTGATGGCGGCGCCCTTGATCATTAAACCAAACTCATAATATAAAGCTGGAGCTTCAAGGATAAAGCCCGGACTGACGGGCATGCGCCTTGAACTCCGGGGATAAAGTCTGAGGACGGAGCCTTGAAATGATATGGCAAGCTTGATTTTTATCAGAGTCAAAACTTTTAGTAAAGCTTGAACGGCGAGGATGGAGCCTTGGACTGATAGGGCGCCCACTGCTACAACCAATAGACGAGGATGGAGCCTTGGACTGGTGCGGCGCCCTGATTTTACCAATGAGAACCCTTAGAAACCTGGATCTCCGAGCGTGGAGCCTTGGAAGGTGGGGTGCCCGTGATTAAAAAAAAAAGAAGAACTCTTAGACACCTCGAAGTCCGAGGGGGGAGCCTGGGACCGACGAGGCGCTCTTCATGTCAAATCAGAACTCTAAACGAACTCTAATGAACCTTGAACCCTTGTAAACCTTGAACTTCCTGAAAGAATCAGAGGGGGCCCATCAGTCCAAAAGTCCAACCTCAGAGTTCAAGGTGTGACCCCGAAGGTTCTACCCCCGACTTTGGCAATCCCGGAAATCCGAGGATGGAACTTTGGACTGATGCGGCGTCCCTGATGTTGACATCCGACCCCTGACCCTGAGAAACCTTGAACTCCTGCGCCACTAGTTTTGGTTTCAATATCAGACCTGCGCTTGAACTTCCAGGACGGAGACTTGGCATGACGGGACGGCACATCCCAGAATATAAAGTCTGCTCAAATCTCTTATCAACCTTGAACTTTGAAGACGGAACCGTGGTCTTGTTTGAAGCCTGAACTCCGAGGATGGAGCCCTGGACTGATCGGGCACCCCTGGTTTGAAAACAACACTCTTGGAAACTTCAAACTCCGAGGGTGGAGCTTCGCCGCTGCGTATTCTCTCCCGGTCTCAATTTCGTCTGGTGAATCGAGTTTCGTCTTCGCGACCAAGTCTTTCCAGGGCCGAATTTCGTCTTCAGGGTCGAATTTCGTTTCAAGGTTGAATTTCCGTCTCCCGAAGTTCGTCTTCAGGACCGAAATTGTGATTGAATAGCATCCACGAGCCTGAAAATGTCTGTGTTGCGACTTGAGTGATGAAGAGTTTCATCTTCGGGCCGTATTCCGTATTCCGTCTTCAGGGCCGAAGTTCGTCTTCAGAGTTGTGTGAAATCGAAGTTCGTCTTCGCCCGAGTGTCGTCTTCAGGGTCGAATTTCGTCTTTATGCTGCATCTTCACTCGCAATTGGAGCTTCCGCCCCTTGCAAAAAAAATCGTCTTCACCTAAACCCTAAACCCTCTTTGAGCTTCGTCTTCGCACGGGACGCAATGGGGACCCGGCTAAAAAAGCCCCTGGAGGCGAAGCCGCAACCCTTTGTGACTGGGGTTTGCTAAGTTTAAAGGTTCAGGGTTTAGGGTTCAGGGTTTAGGGTTTAAGGGTTTAGGGTTTAAGGGCTTAGGGTTTAAGGGTTTAGGGTTTAAGGGTTTAGGGTTTTAGGTACATAAGTTTAACGTAGGGGCCTTGATAGTCAGATGAAGGTTCCTTGAAACGGCAACAAGGCTTGCTGCATAGGGGCTTGAACAACTAGAATTAGAATAAGGTTATGTTTAGGGTTTAGGGTTTAGGGTTGGCTAACAAAGATACCAATAGTAAAGGAAGTATCGAACACCCTCCGCAAACAGAAAACAGATGCGGAATCGGAAGACTGCTAGGTCTTTAGACCCGACCCCCCCACACTACGGTTGATGGACAAAATCCTGCATTACCCATTATAAGGAATATACCATAATTCCCATAGTTTAGGGTCCTTAGGGTCATGCAGGATTTTGTCCATCAACAGTACTACATCAAAAACCCTCTATGCCCTCTGGGATTTCTTCAGGAAGTCTCCAGCTTCCAAGCGGCTGGTCTGCATCGACACTTTTTGTAGAAGTTCCTGTCGAGGGCTTTTCAGGTGCGGCTCTTAGGGCTTTGGGTGCAAGACTAAGGTTGAGGATTGTTTTTCGATGGCTCTCTAACTGCTTGGTAAAAATTCGCTAAGGTTGAGGGTTGTAGGCTTTAGTTTAAAGGGTTGAGTGTGTTTTCGATGGCTCTCTAACTGGGCTTGGGAAAAATTCGCTACTTAGAGGATCATGGGACTTAGTAAGTAGGTTATAATTGGGGTTATAAGTCCCCTAAGTGGGGTTATCCTAACTATAACCTACTTATAACCCTACTTACTGAGTCCCATGAGCCTTCAAGTAGGCTTTAGTTTAAAGGGTTGAGTGTGTTTTCGATGGCTCTCTAACTGGGCTTGGGAAAAATTCGCTAAGGTTAAGGGTTGTGAATTTCGGAGGGCGTTTAGGTGAGACGTCCTACGGACGGTATTGCATTTTGAGGTTGGGCGCCTGGGTTCCATGAAGATTCGGATGATGGGGGTTCAGTGAGAATTGAAAGCCGAAACCTCCACCCAAAAAGGACGCCAAAATAAGCTAAACCACAGCCCCTACGCAATAGGCCCTAAGCGCCTAACCTGAGAGGAAAAGCCCTGAGTTCCCTAAACACCCGATAAACGAAGCCACGACACCTGTACCCTACACAGCCTTGTGTTTGCAGCTATAACCTCAGCAATTCTGGGTCATAGCTGAAAAAGATGGGCTTTGTAGGGTTCTGGTAAACTGAACCCTGAACCTCTGTAGTGCCCCATAAAGACACCAACTCTGCACACCTTACAAAACACATGAAAACACGCAATGAACCCATCAGGGCAAGTATAAGAACCCATACCAAAAACTCTATGAACCCATCAACGAATACTCGATCAAGCATTTCACAACTCTACAAGTCCACCTACAAACTGCAAAAACCCCATCTTTAACCCTGTAAGCCCTCTAAAGCCCACAAGAGCTTTATAAACCGATACAACAAGCCCAAAACGCCCTTCTAGGCCTACGTTGCGGGAGTTTGCCTGCGTGGAAGCTTTCTCGGTTTCCAGCACCTGCACCAGATCCTGCAGCAGGGGTGGTTAAGGTTCTAAACGTCTTTGGAAAGGGTTCTTCGGTTCGGGCAGGTTCAGAGTTGGCGGTTTAGCAGGGTTCGGGGGTTTAGGAGTTTGGGGGAATTCGGGTTTAGGATTTAGTTCCTTCTAATTTTTGTAACAGAAGGGTTTCGGGGCTTAGGGTTAAGGGTTAACACCTTAAAGATCAGGGTTTTGAGGTCTAAGAGTTTGAAACTTAAGATCGAGGCTTCCGGATTAGGATTGTTGGTTTTAGGGCTTAGGGGCTTTAGGGTCAATTATTAGGCCTTGATAGCTAGACAAGGGTTTTGGGGGGATCTTATACTATATTTTTCAAAAAAGCACCACCAAAATAGCATAGGCAATAATTAAGGCCCCTATATTATTCTGGTAACGGTTCTGGTTCTATGATGAGGTCTTTTGGGTTTTGGATTCCATCGCTTCGGGTCCAAAAACCCTGCACCCCGTCCCTCGAGCCGTAAACCCGCGGGCCTGATGTGGCTGTAAATGACTTGAGTGATGCCTTACTCATGCCCAGAGAGCCCAATACGGCCTTAAAAAAGGAATATACCTTAAATTAGAAGGGGCTTCATGTTATGATTTAAGCTATATTCCTTAATTAAGGGGTATTGGGCTCTCTGGGTAGGCCTTATTCAGATCCCTACCCCCCATGCACCGGGGGGGGGGGGGGTTTTAAGGGTCGGGGGAGAAGAAAACAGCGCGGGGGAACCCGGGCATTGGGGTGGGGGGGAGGTTTTGGTTTTCATAGCCACTACACCCANGGGGGGGGGGGGGGGATTTCAGAGTCTGTGGAAGACAGAACAGCGCGCAGGCATCCCGGCATTCGGCTGAGGCGGAGATTTTGGTATTCATAGCCACTTACAGCAGAAGCCCAAAAGTTGGAAACCCAATAGCCTCAATTCTTAAGAGTACTGCATAGGGAATCCCAGCATTGGCACTAATCCGGTTTCCAACTCTATGGGGTTCACTGTACAGTCCCTATATTGCTATATGTATACCATAGTATATCATACCAATAGGCCCCATAGTAGTTCCTTTTTGGGGTTCATATGTAGAATCCTCCCAAACGAGGGTCTACGGGAAACGCTCATAGGGAGCGCTGGCATCCAGGACTCTGCAGCACCGCAGCTATCAACACCTGCTCAGAGGCTACTCCATGCTAGCTGTCGCCTGGTGCAACGTCCTTCCTGTGTCGCAGGGCAGTAGCAGAAGGGATGCTGCACGGAGTCTCGACACCAAGAGAAGCCAAACCAGTCAGGCGTGGCGCAAGACAGGCAGAGGCGCCAGAAGCCTCGGTCGAGGAGAGCACGTTTACCGTCCTCCCAGGTTTCCGGAAGCGATGCCCGATCTGCTTCTCGAGAAGCTCTTTGTGGACCTCTCCCCACGTGCACACACGCGATAGCTTTCACCGCAGCAGTAGTTCTAGATCCCACAAACCAAGCCGCGTAGTTCTCATGCAGCTGGTGTTGCAAAGTTCGGCTCAGTTTCAAACGGGTTACGTTTTGCTGGAAGGATAGAATAGAAGTAGTCGTCGTCTTATGTAGGGGGGCAACTATTAAAGAAATGAAGAGAAGTGCCCCGTGACTACGTTCCCGCGTGCTTCCTGCCCGAAACCTCAGACCCGTAAGTCCTCAGCTCCCCAAACACTCTGGGAATAAGGGTTTAGGGTTTAGAGCCTAGGATTTGTGGCTTAGGGTTCAGGGGTTGTAGTTTAGGGTTTAGGGTCTAGTGAGTCTAGTGCGTAGGATTTGTGGCTTAGGGTTCAGGGGTCTGGGATATACAAGCCCAACAGGCCGGAAACCCCTCAAAGCTCAACACAAGCCATACTACAAGGGCTGCTACAAGGTCTAGGGTTTCGGGTTTAGGGTGGTTTACTATTGGGACTCGAAAAGGGTTACCATAAGGGCACTATAAAGCTACTATAAGCAGGCCTGCAGAGATTCTCGCGCAGGAGAGCTGTCGAGGACGGATGCGGAGCTGGGCAGAGCAAATGCACCCCCCCCGCGGCTTCATGGAGGTTTTGTACGAGCAGTTTAAGGGGGTTTGGGTTTAGAGTTACATCTTATCGTGTTTCCAAGATTTAGGGTTTCGAGTGATTTCGGTTATTGGACACAAGCACACATATGCTGTGGATGTTCTTTCTTGTCACCAACAAAACGTGAACTGTAAAATGTCTAGCGTATACCCTAAGCCTTAGCGTGAGGCTTGGCGAAAACGCGAAACCTTACCCCTTCAACCCTAAAGCTAGACCTGACCTAGACTTCACATTCTCAAAGCACCGCAGCCCCACAAACCTCCAATTGGTTTACATGTTTTCAAGTTTCGAGTTTGGGGTTTATGGTATTGAGTTTTACAGCCTCCAGTCGAGACAAGGTCTTAATACAGACGCCTAAACGGGCTGTACAGACTCTTCTGTGGCATTAGTCGGATTTCCTTCGGTGAGCCTCATCGTAAGCTTACATGAGGGAACCCTTGTACTTATTCAAGTACCTATATACTTAAAAGTAGCTATCAAGAGAAGGGTTTGTAGGGCATTCTGCGCATCTAGAGTCGGACAGTCTTCCTTAAGCTCCCATAGCATATGCAAAAAATTGAAAGCCTAACAAGCCTAGTCTGATAGTTCAAGCTGTTGGAGTAAACCTTGCGGACATGTACAAGGGTTTGGCTGAGGTTCTGCATGTCCTGAATGGCGCAATTTGAAATTTTCGGGGTCCTGATAGTAAGGGGCCTGCACCCTAAATCCTGAAACCCTAAACCCTAAGCTCCAAACCCTAAACCCTAGACCCTAAACCCTAAACTCTAAACTCTAAACCGTGTCTTCTTCAGGCTCCCTTCATGTTCTTGAGACTCTTCAGAGGTTCGGGCTCCTGGATGTTGAGTTTGCGCTTTGAGGTTCAGGGCTTGGCATTTGAGGTGCCGTGGAATCTCGTTTTAGGGTTGAGGGTTGAGGGTTTAGGGTTCAAGAGCCCAGGGTTTGGGAGGACATTAATTACTCTCTTCTTCAACAACCGGGCCCCAAAAAGTTCACAAACTTTCTAAGATAGAGCTGATATGTAAGGCCAAAAAGGTTTCAAGTTCTCCCGTTCACTATCTAAGTTGAGGTGCCGTGGAATCTGCAAGCGAGAATATGCCAGGATCCTCCTGGTGCCCTCAAATACTTGGAGGCTCATGGGACTTAGTAAGTAAGGTTATAAGTAGGTTATAGTTAGGATAACCCCACTTAGGGGACTTATAACCCCAATTATTACCTACTTACTAAGTCCCATGATCCTCTAAGTAGGNGCTCATGGGACTTAGTAAGTAAGGTTATAAGTAGGTTATAGTTAGGATAACCCCACTTAGGGGACTTATAACCCCAATTATTACCTACTTACTAAGTCCCATGATCCTCTAAGTAGGGGTATATGGACCCAAATAATGGGCATTTAGGGTCTAATAGAGGGTAGATGGGGTCTAGGTTCTAGATTGTTGTCCTGAGACAACGGGCTGCATGGGTGCCGCTGTAGTTTGAATCAATGTAACTCGGGTTCAGGGATTGGCATGCAAAAACCCTTGCCTGTGCATCCAAGCCGACAAACATGTGGGCCGTGGTCCGAAAATGAATCGGGCTTAACCGTCAACATCACAACATAGGCGATGGGATCCGAATGTAGACCCGACAGTGTTGCGGATCCATATTAAAACGACACCCTCGCCAGGAGCCGTTAAAACTCCAATTATGCGATAATTCCTGCACCCATATACCCCAGATCCCAAGCCCAAACTCGACAGGTTCGAAAATAAAGCCTGACTGCTTGCTCATGCTTTCTCGGGTTATTTTTGAGAATAATGTACCAGTATACCATACCGCAAACCTTGTTCTAATTTTTCAAGCTGATATATATATATATATATAAGATCCCAGATAGTAGTAAACCATAGTGGGAAACTCTGTAGAGCCCTTCTTTGATAGGATCTCATTAAGGGTTCTAACCATTCAGGATTCTATACCACAGCCCTTACATAAAACTTTCTCAAGCCCACATGCAACCCAATAACAAGAACCATAAGGTGATTTTTGAACTAAAAACAAATACTATGAGGAATTACTATTACTAATCTACTGATGCAGGCCTCTCTCCTATGATCCTCCGAGTCCGATGCCTGGCTAGCGCCGACTTTGCCTCATGCTCTGCCTTCTCCACCTCGGCACAAGAGCTTCGAGGATTCTTTAGCTAAGGACTACCGCTGATTTTTAAAAGGGTACCATAAGGGTTGCTACAAGGATTGCCACAAGGGCTCTAGAAGGGTTGCCACAAGGGCTCGTTTAGGATTCCTTGTCGGCTTAGAGTTCAGGGCTGAGGGTGTAGAGTTTTGGGCTTCTTGGGCTAAGCGCTACTGTAGGGGTGACAAACACAGATCCAAAACGGATCCTATAACAGAGTTGCTTCAAAGGGTTGCTACAAGGGCTGGTTGAGCCGGAAGGGGGCAGGGGCGGGGGAAGTGGCAGTGGCAGTAGCAGTGGCAAGGAGCAGTAGGAACCAACAGCACCAGTGACCGTGGCAGCAGCAGCAGAAGCCGAAGCAGCAGCAGCAGTCGTAAACAAAGTAGAAGAAGAAGTAGAGGCAATACATTGGGGCCATCATCATCGTCATCGGCGCAGACCAGAACAAAAGCACAAGAAACAATCAGACCAACAACGAACCCACTCAGTTCGGCTCTCTTCCTGCATGCAGAGAGCCCAATACCCCTTAATTAAGGAATATGGCTTAAATTATATAGGGCTTCATATTATGATTTAAGCTATATTCCTTAATAAAGGGGTATTGGGCTCTCTGGGCATGCAGCGACGCATGGCGAGTTCAGCATTTGAGAGGTCTGAACAGCTAGTTTTAATGTAGTAGTCCATTACTAGAACATACACCGAAAGTGTAGTCTAAGGCCTCCCCGGCATTAAACGCGATAACAAACCTTGTAAGACTCTTGATCAAAATCTACCCGAATTCACATTTCGGGCCCTAAGCCGCCCTTTGCTGAAATTGAACAACCCTAAACCCTACAGTAATCTAGGGGCCTTTGTAATCAGAGTAGGGTTTTGGGGCCCATTATACTTTTGTCATTATAAGAAGCCCCCAAAACAGTATAGAGAATTATGAAGGCCCCTAAAATAGGGTGTCTGGCCTCTGCGATGGATGCCTGGATCTCATCCGCAACCTCGCGGCTGCGCAGCGCATTGGAGACTTCGGGGTGGGCTTTGGGCTTAGGGTTTAGGGTTTAAGGTTTTTGGGCTTTGGGCTTAGGCTTTAAGGGTTTAAGGTTTTTGGGCTTCGGGTTTAGGGTTTAGGGTTTAAGGTTTTTGGGCTTTGGGTTCTTGGTTCGGAGGATTTGGTTTAAGGTGTTCGGTTTGGTGTCTTGGCTTTGGGTTTTGGGGGACTTGCGTCTTTGAGATCAGGGTGTAGGACGGAGACTTATCCAACACGGGTTTAGGGTTTGGGGTTTAGGGTTTAGGAACTGCGCTTGAACTGACAATGCTTGAACGGCGGCATTCCCAGGAATCTTAAGTTTTCAGACTGCAGCCTACGGCCTGAAAACCATTAAAGACCTAGACCTAAACTTCAAATCCCAAAAGCCATAAACCCCCTAAAGCCCTGACCCCCGTCCCTTCCCCCCAGCAACAAGACACGAAAGATGCAAAGTACGGGAGCATGACTACTCCGACTCAGGGCTTAGCTAGCCATCAACAGACTGCTGTGGATATGAAAGCATGTGGCATAACCCAATGCAGCGCACTACTGGTCAGATCATAGCGATACTGCTGTGTTTACATACTTATAACCCTACTTATCATTGCCTGAAGAATACGAACAAGGCTAAGAGCAGATCGCCACTCGTGAGAGTCTTGGAAAATCAAGGGATCGGAATATAGACCCTAGACAGGGTCCTTGCTGTCCTTGCTATCATCGCCTCCGGAAGGGGACCCGCAATTTTCTGAAACCACATCAGGAATGTTATAACAAATAATCATAATAAAGGACCCCCAAAATAGTGAAGGTAACTATTAAAGCCGCTATATTAACTCTTTGCAGCCCCCGTCAGTCTCAACACTCTCTGCAGAGCCTTGCCAAGATCGTTGCCACCATCGCCTGGGCGACTTCTGGGCGCTCAGGGTTCAGGACTGAAGTAGACGGTTTCAGGATTTAACTCGGGGTTTACGTTTGATCTGGAGTTTAGGATTCGGCCGAGGGCTTTGGGATGTTTGGGGTTCCCTAAACCCTAAACCCTAAACCGGGTAGTTACGCTGATTCTGCAGGACCTCCAAAGCGCACTTGTTCGGCGCTGTGTAGGATGTTTGGAATGTGGTTTAGGGTTTAGGGTTTAGGGGTTTAGGGGTTTAGGGGTTTAGGGTTTAGGGTTTAGGGGTTTAGGGTTTAGGGGTTTAGGGTTTAGGGTTTAGGGAGTCCTTAGGCTACTGAGAGACTCTGAATAAGGTGTTCTACTCAAACGAGGGGGTACTGGAGACTGGGGGGTAGCTGTGTTTCGTCTTTCGTATGGTACATGGAGAGGTCTGGGTAGAATTCGTGGTTCAAGATTCGGGCTTTAAAGCTTGAGCCTTCATCGGCTTTGTAAAGCTCTGTTTGCTTTCGGGTTTAGGGCCGGGTCTAGCTGCTAGCTCTTAGGGTCTACTCGGCCGATAAAGGTCATCATCCTGCGCACGCTACCTGCTTCTAGGGTTTAGGGCTTTAGGGTTTTAGGGTTTCGGGTTCAGGGTTTAGGCTAGGGTGTTCGCTTTTCCGGCAATTCCAAGGCCGCTGTCTCACCCGACGATGCCCCAGCAACCTCAGAACCAAAAGGAGAGCATCGGCCAAACCCCCGAAGCCCCCTGTCAGCGGCCAAAATCGGATACAACAAACTCACTCCCCACCTTCCAAGCCTAAACCCTAAGTAAGCCCTAACCTCCCTTTCCAAAAAGACATAGAAGGCAATAACAATTGCTATTGTCATTCAGGATCATCAATAGCAATAGTAATAGCAATGGCAATAGCAAGAGTAACAGTAATAGTGATCATTTATACTACTAGTAGTCAGAATAGCGATAGTAATCGTAATGGTAAACGTAGCAGAAATAGTATTAGTAATTAATAGTAATAGTAATAGTAGCTAATGTCAATTAAAATAGTAGTGCTTATAATACGAGGGCGGCTCGATCTGGGAGGCCTGGCCTGCTTCCACGGACTGCGCCTGCATGGAGGTGCTCAAGGGCACTTCGCACTTCGTTTGAATTCTATTTAGGGTTTAGGATTTAGGGTTTAAGGTTTAGGGTTTAAGGTTTAGGGTTTAAGGTTTAGGGTTTAGGGGCTTCGGTGGCATTCGTGGCATAGACTTCCGTTGTTGGGGGCTCAGGGCAGGATTGTTGGAAGGGTTTCAGGCGGTTGAACGGGTGCTCTTTAGGGCTTGCTCCGGTGTTGCCTAAGGATTTGGGTTACGTTACTGCAAAAATGCAGCTAAGAACCCTGGAGGAATAGCATAGCAAGTAATCAGCCTCTTTATTAAGCCTTCATGTCTTAACCCCAAAACCCCAAACCATTTTGCTTAGGTTGTTGGGGATTTAGGGCCTGGGGCTGAAGGGGTTCATAGTTCATAGGATGGTTAAAGGTTTCAAGAAAGGGTTCTAGTGCTTTATCGGCTAAGAGGCCTAGTATTTTTTGGGGGAGGGCTTTGAGGCTCAGGGCCGAAAGCTTTAGGGGTGGCGAGCTGTTGGGTTGACGGAGCTGAAGAGTTCCGGAGAGCATTTTGCCTTTGGGTTTCCAATGTTTGAGTCAAGGTTATCAGAGGGTGCCTGCGGGTGACAGTCTACAAACCATGAGCACACTGACCTCGATTATATCCGTCGCTAAACCCCGGACCCAAGACCTAAAAACCTAAAAAACACCCCAAAGCGCTCAAAACATAGTATCTCAATCTTGTGTGTGTATGAGTGTATATATATACACACATACATACATCCATGCATGCATACATACATACATACTTACATACGCATGTACGTACATACGTGCATACATATATACATACACACATACATGCATATGTACGTTACAAATACATACGCACGTGTATACAAAAATATGTGTATACACACATGTACATATATGTATGTATCTCTCTCACTCTGTGTCTCTCTGTAAGGTCTATTGGATGTCGAAATCCTATACAGCTGCATGCTTTGTATGGTATTGTAGGGATGTAAACAAGTTTTATTATGGGGTTTAGGGCTCAGAGGTTTAGAGGCCGGGATTCTGGCTGCAGGTTCTTGGGTGTAGGGCTTCAGGGCCCAAGGGTTCGCGGCACAAGGCTTGGCCGCTGATGGCTAGAAGTGGACCCTAAACCCCAACCCCGAAACCCGAAACACTGCAGCCCTTTTGTCGAGCTCATCCTGTTGGCAGCCGCCGCGCTCAGGGGAGGGTTCAGGTTGCACTAGTACTAGTCACTAGTCTAGCACTCTTGGTAGTGGTGGTAGCAGCTGCAGCAGTATGGTAGTAGTCGTTGTCATCGCTGTCGGTCGTCGTCGTCGCCGTCCTAGTAACAGTCGTCGTGGTCGTCGTGGTCGTCGTGGTCGTCGTGGTCGTCGAAGTCGTCGTCGTCGTCGTCGTGGTCGTGGTGGTGGTGGTGGTGGTGGCGGCGGTGGTGGTGCAGCAACAGCAGCAGCAGCAGCAGTGGCGTAGTCGTCAACATCGCGGTGGTGTTGAAAGTTGCAAGCTACGACAGGTCGAAAACCATAAAGTTACATGGTCACATGGTTAATAAGGAGAAGACTAATAATGACTGTGAAGAACAGATGTAGCAATAAAACAACAGCAGTAACAATAACGGAAACCTTAACCCCCGCCGAGCTCGGGCTCCGGCTTAGGGCCTCAGGAGAAGCCTGGACGCTAAGAAACTCTGGGGATGCGCTATCAGCGTGTGGGGCTATATCAGGGTTGTAACGGTGATCTAAGGACTCAGTAGACTTCAGTGATCCGTAAATTAAAGACGTGAGTTGAGGATTCAAGGTTCTGTTTAGATGTGAAGACTTGGGGTACAGGATTCTGTTTGGTTGAGGGGATTTGGGGCACAGTGGTTCAGGATTTAGTTTTGTGACCTTCGGGGGTTTGGCAGAGACTCCAAAATTCCAAAATTCTGGAGAAATCCTGAAACCACGGCAGAGAAGCTTTGTGCGTCTAGGGTTTAGGGTTTAGGATGACGGGTTTAGGTTGAGGGCTTGGGGTTTAGGGGTCCCTATGGTGTAAAGCTTGAAGGAAATTGGAATCTTTGGTGCACTCAGTAGTGAGTGACAGTGCTGTCAACCACGGAACCAGCGGCGGAGGAGGTGATGCCATACAGGCGCTTGAGCTTCTCGCGGTAACCTCTTCAGGCTTTAGGGTTTTTACCTTAACCAGGCAGCTTCCATATTTACTATGGACTCCTGGTATAACTTAAAACAGATATGCCTCCCCAACAGATTGCTCCACAGGCACGACACGAAATCCCTAAACCCTACACCCTGAACCGTAAGCCTACACAAGCATTGCATCCAAATTGCTACTTCGAAACCGTTAGCCTCCCCCACCCTCCAAACACCCAAGCCAAACCTAAACCTGATTAGTCTTAGGGTTTAGGGTTTAGGGTTTAGGGTTTAGGGGTTTAGGGTTTAGGGTTTAGGGTTTAGGGTTAGGTGTGTACAAAGGTCTCGTTGGATTGCAGACCCTGCACACACCTAAACCCAAATCCCAAACCCCCTAATGTCTTGCCCAGCTTAGGTCCTCAGCGGAGGGCTCAGGGTTACGGATTTCAGGTTTTAGGGTTTTCGTGCTTCGGGTTGAGAGGGTTTGCGTTTGGCGACAAAGGTCGCTCAGAAAAAGGCACCTGGGTGGAGGGGGTTTAGGGTTTGAGGTTGAGTTTTGGGGCACAGTGCCGGCTCTAAGAAGCACTACCGCTAAACAACCTTGACCTGCAAACCCGTGCTCTCGTAATCCTACTTGACGTATCAGGGTACCTGAGTAACTGAGACTATGAGTGCCTTGATTGGGGCTATAAGTAACCTACAGTTGGAAGTAGTTGTCAAAATTAAAGTCCCTTTTTGGGTACCCGAAATAATAGGTGCCGTATTAAAATAGGGACCCAAAAAAGGACCCTAATTTTGACAGATACCTTATCCAAAGCAAAACCTACTATAGTTACTTGGCTGACTTCTGAACCCCTGCTAAAAGTTAAAAACTTTTCGTCTCCTTATTATAGTTCATATAGCAACCCAAGAAGTTGAAGTCCAAAGAGCCAACCAGAAGAACGCCAAGGTTAGATCTTCGGGTTGCGGTTCAGAGCTTGGGGGTCCGAGTTGCCAGTTATTGGATCCTTGACACGGGGTGGTTGAAGGGTACTATAGGGGCCTTCATAGTTAGAATAGGGTTTTGGGGCCCTTATCCAAAACAAAACCTACTAAGCCCCACGATCCTCGAAGCTCTCGCGACCCCCGAGAACCCTCGTAGAACCCTTTAAAGAACCCTTCCCCGGAGAGCCCTTAAGGAATATACCTAGGGCCTAGGGCTCCTTTGAGGGATCCATAAGGGATCTATAGGGTTCAGGGTTTAGGGACTCCAATATCCCTTAATTAAGGAACATACCTTAAATTATAGAAGGATCCCTAATCTGATTTAAGCAATATTCCTTAATTGAGGGCTATTGATCCCTAATATGATTTAAGGAATATTCGTTAATAGAGGGGTATTGGGCTCTCTGGGTCTTCAACCCCCTCGACTTCAGGAAACTGTCGATCTAAGTCCCCCATGACCCTTTTAAGTAAGCTTTGCCCTAGAGCCTCGAAGGCCGAGCCCCCTTGCAGAGCATACATTAAAGCCTTCTAGAAAGCACCGAAAGCCACCTACCCAGAGAGCCCAATACCCCTTAATTAAGGAAAGGGCTTAAATTATATAGGGCTTCTGGTTTAAGCTATACTCCTTAATTAAGGGGTATTGGGGTCTCTGGGTAGAGCCCGACCCAAAAGCAACACTTCGAGGGTCAGGGCACCTGGCAATTATGCTTAATAAATCTAACTAGAGCTATAACCACTTACTTACAAGCCCACTTCAGGTACCAAAACAAGCTTGCTTTCTAAGTCCCTTGATCCTACTTTAAGCAACCCTTGTGCAGTCAGAGTGGCGTGGATCTTTTTCGGCCTTCTCCCTCCGCCGAGGCGTAAGACAAAGAGAATCCTGCTCGATCTGTTTTCAGAAAAAGGGTTTTGGCCTCGGAAGGCTTTAGTGAGGGCTGAGGGTTTAGAAGGCGAAACAAGTAGACAGGGTTTCTTGGGGGACGACTTTACTCTAAACAGGATTTGGGGGGAGCCCTTGGGACATTATGTCTTTGTCATTTCAAGCCCCTGTACTCTGCTCGCAGACGGTGTCCACGGAGAACAAAGGTCTACGTCTCGATGGCTTGGGAGTTAGGACTGAGGTTTGCGGGTTGAGGATCCAATATAGGGGCTTAATGGTTAGAATAGGGTTTTGGCGCCCATGTTACTATATTTCTAGTGAGGAAACCCCAAAATAGTATAGGTAACTATTAAGGCCCTTATATTAGGTTACGCTTTGCTGTGGGATCAAGGCTTGTCGGATTTCGGCTGCATGGCTCAGAGCCTCTGTAGTAGTTTGTGTCTCGCCGTCTTTGAAAAGTCGGATATCAGTGTGTCTGGAACTCCTGATATGGGAGTTTCCGAAAATTAGGGGTAGGGGTACCTTAGGGTTCCTTGAAAGGGTTACTATAAGGGTACTATAAGGGTTCCTTTAAAGGGCTCTATAAGGGCTGAGAGTCGAAAATTGGGGGTACCCTATTTTGGTATCCTTGTAATCATGATCCTACTATGTTGGGTAGTATATGAGGGTCCCCTATTTTCGGAAACTCCCATATACGCACGCGTCCAGGACGAGGATTCTGCATTTTAGGGCGGTCTGATATCTTGCAAAGAACCCTATGCACGAACTAAGCAATGCTCTTAAGTGCAGTTTGCAGTTGTGTACAGATCCGCAGAGACCCTCCGAATGTACATCGAAAGCTTCACCCTCCCGGCCCTATTCCCAAGTCTGCACCCCGCAGAGCCAACAAAAGCCTCCACCATAACGCTCCTTCACTTCTAAACCCAAAATCCCAAGACTAAGGCCCGAAGAGCCCGACTAAGAACCCATAGAACTTTGCTAGATTGCAGCAAACCGTATAGAAACCTTCTAGAAACCCTAGCCTGCATGGGAAGTCTGATAGCAGCCCTAGAGACCACTCCGCCCTCCCTCACGCCAGAATCGCGCGATCGGACGAAGACAGCTCCGACGATGCGCGGCTTGGCTCTGCCTGGCGTGCCGAAGGGTTTAGGGTTTTAGGGCTTGAAGGTTGAAGTTCCGGGCTTCACGGCTTAAAGTTTCAGGGCTTTTGGGGCTTTTGGATATGGGTTTGGGGTTTAGAGTTTAGGGGGGTGTTTTTAGGCCCTGAAAGGAGGGAGGCTTATCAACCAGGTGCCTACGTGTCGCTCGAGGCTCAAGTGTGAGGGCCAGAGCCTCCAAGACTAAACTAAAGGGATTGTAGGGGAATCGTTTAGGGTTTAGGGTTTAAGGTTTGGGTTTAGGGTTTAGGGTTTGGGTTTAGGGTTTAGGGTTTAGAATGTGGCGGGGATCCATCGGCTCAATGTAGGAATGTACCTTAAACAGGAATGTCATCCTTAAACAGGAATTTAATATGAACACCGGCAATTTCCTGGAGTACTACTCTCAACGAACAATACACCCTGAAGGGGTGGCTACATTGATCTTCGGGTCTGCTGTTTGCCGAAGGACTCAGAGTTCATTTGCGAAGACAATGGAAAACTTGAAGGCATAAGCCTCTAATGTCGAAGCTTTGATATAAGGGTAAAAGGTCTTGGGAGCGTCTTCTAGGTATAATTGAACTAGGGAACCCTGAAGAAGACTGGTAGTACTGAGTATTCCGAATCCCTAAACATCAAGATGTCTCCTGTGAGGTTGCTCTACATCTACACTCTACCGAGACCTGAAATATGCTCGACAGAGGGGCCTGAACAACGTCTTCAAAACAATGCAACCCTAAACCCTAAACCCTAAACCCTCCTGGCCTTCGATATAAGAACCTACGCATGCCTTTGCAGGCAAACGGGCTTCGACTTCTCTAGTTCATGGTTGGGATAGTATTAAACCATTACATACATACATACATATACATACATACATACATACATATATATATATATATCTATTCCTTATTGGGTTTAAGTACCCATAAAAATGCAAGATGTTACTTAATTATGACAAAGTTCTGAGGAGGCCTCGACCCAGTTTGAAGGTTCATGGATGATGGCAGGCAAGGCCCGGAGTCCGGAGCAGAAGCAGACCCCATTTAGGGTTTAGGGTTTAGGGTTTAGGCTTTAGGGTTTAGGGTTTAGGGTTGGCCAAAAGCTTGAAGTCTCTTGGCCCTGAAGTGAAAGGTGTTACAACAGGAGTTGGGAGTTGAGTGCAGTATTCTCCCGGAATATTGCGACAAGTACTAGGAGCTCAGATCGCTAAAGCTAAACCTCTGAACCCTAAACCCAAAACACTAAACCGCAAAACGATAGATCGGTCTTGGTATAAACGCTATACCCTACACCCTAAACCCCGCACCCTACACTGTACACCCTCCTGCACCCTTACAACCCTGAAAACCCTTATAACCCTTATACCCTTATAGTTCCTATAACCCTTACAACCCTGATGACCTTATAACCCTCATAACCCTTACAACTCTTATAACCCCCTTGTAATTCTTATAGTTCTTGTAACCCCTATAACCCCTTAACCCCAAGCCCTGTCTGAGGCCTTCGTGTCCACCTTGCCCTTCGAGGCCTGAGCGAACTCGGAGGATCAGGGGACCTTATTGAGGGTTTAGGGTTTAGGGTTACTTAGGGTTCAAGAATATCCCTAAAATGCAACAGTATCCCGAACGTGATTTAAGGTAGATTCCTTAATTAACTGGTTTTGGAGTCGATGGCACATGAATGTATGGAACGGGTCCCTGGGTCCCCAAGAGCTCAGCTACTCTAACTCTAAGGGGTTCCTTTATAGCTGCCTTGATGATTAGAATGGGGTTTAGGGTTTAGGGTCGATTTGTAGCTTAGTCTACTAAGGAAACCGGAGGAATAATCCTGCTTTTACATCAGGCGTTGATGTTAACTTGTACAGATTCAGGGCTTGGCACCTTCTTTTGTGAGGGTGCCATACCGCTTTTGTTATTTGTGTGTCGGAATAATCACAATATCGATACCCCCTTTTAGTATGGTTGAAGAAACATAGACCCCCAAAACCTTTTTCTATGTAATTACTGGTGCTAGATTGACCCATATTTCGTTTTGGACGTTAGAGTTCGGGTGAGTTAAGACTGAGGATTCTTCTGGGTTTGAGGATCCTTCAAAGACCCCGGAAAGCCTGAATGCTACAAAAGCTCAACGTGGGAAAATCCAGCAGGAACCTAAAGCCCATGCAGCTCCATCCACACTGCCATTATTGTCGAAAAGAAGCTCTTCGAAGCGCGGAGACTACAAACCCCAAGCTCTAGTTAGACCCGAACCTATATAATTACCCATACTATTCTTGGGCCCCGAAACCCTATTCTAATTATGAAGGCCCCTATATCATAGAACTCTATAATAGGTCCCTTTTAGAACCCTTTAAAGGAACCCTCTGCAGCCCCACTTCAAAGAAACCCTGGACTCGACCCTGAACCCGTAACCCTACGGACCCTGAACCTTACTTGAAGGCTCATGGGACTTAGTAAGTAAGATTATAAGTAGGTTATAATTAGGATAGCCCCACTTAGGGGACTTATAACCCCAATTATAACCTACTTACTAAGTTCCATGATCCTCTAAGTAAGCTGAACTCTCCACCCCTGGAGAGCTTCTTTTGGAGGTTTGGGGTTTCGGGTCATTTATCGGAATGTAAAATGGGGCGAGGGCTTTGGGTCTATCGACCAACAAGAACCACCAAAGAAGCACGAAAAAACGATAAAAATTTACCCCAAACCTCTACATATGGTATCCTTCTTCGTGCTAGCCGATCAGAAAAGTTTAAAAATTGGTAATATCTCCTTAGAGATCAAGTCGGTTGAATCTTTCGTATTCTATCCCATGAAATTCTTGTGATTATTGTACTTGGGCACCTGCTTTATCCCTACAACACCTTGAAGGCAGAACCCTCATAGAGCCCTTGTAGGATCCCTTTAGACGAACCCGTATTCTAGCTTAAGGAACCCTATGTTATCCTTTTACAGGAAGTCCAAAACCGACCTCCTGGATCCACTCGTGGCAGCGCAGGGTGACTCGGTCGATGAAGAGCAACTGGTTTTCGAGCCTTTCTTGGGTTTGCGCAGAGGATTTTGGAAGGAATTGGGGCGTTCGGGTGTTGAAGATTCTGGTTGAGGGGCTGTTGACTATGTTGGTGTCAGAGTTGAACTGGACTCGCGCTCATGCTTTAGCAGGTGTGCATGTGCACGTGTAAGTGTAAGTGCATGTGCATGTGTATGTGATGTGTACACGTGTGCCTGTGTGTGTGTGTATGTGTATGTGTATGCGTATGCGTCTGCGTCTGCGTCTGCGTCTGCGTCTGCGTCTGCATCTGCGTCTGCGTCTGCGTCTGCGTCTGCGTCTGTGTCTGTGTCTGTGTCTGTGTGTATGGGTATGTCTATGCGTTTGCGTATGCGCATGTGCATGTGCATGTGTGTATGTGGTTGTGTTTACATACATACATACATACATACGTATGTACGTACGTACATACGTACATACGTACATACGTACATACGTACATACGTACATACGTACATAAATACATACCTACGTACGTACGTAGATACGTACGTACGTACAGAGATGCGCAGATACATGTACAGCTTATTTGATAAAGATCAATCGAAAAACTTCTGAACAGTGGCTTGGTTGGTGCTGTATGTGACACGCTTTGGTTTCCAGACCTTGGCAGGCAACTAACCCTATCGCTCCTAGACCAAATTCTACATCCCGAACATGGAGCCCTCCCTCTGAATCAAAACTATAACCGAACCCTACATCCTCAACCCTAAACCCTCGACCCAAACATGTACCCTGAACCCCAAATCCTGGGCCCTACTAGACCCTGGCCTTCAAAGTCGCAGCCTAAGCCCTAAAGGAATACGCCTGGACCCTGGTACAAGGGGGTTGAGGGTTTAGGGGTGTCGGGTTTAGGGTTTAAGGTCCAGGGTTTGGGTGCAATAGGAACCCTAAGGAATAGGTAACACTAGCTGTTCAAGATCGGAAACGCACACAAATGTAATCTCGCACCCTAAACCCTAGCCCATAGTTCTATTGTAACTAGAACCGGAACCCTACGGAAAAAAAAATACTACAAATTATTGAGACTACCCCAAACCTTAAACGGGGAGGGGGGGGGGAGGATAATAACGTTCTTTGTGTAACGTTCTTGCATGGGGGTGGGGGGGGGGGGG
>BGNK01000910.1:78788-181735 GCA_003297005.1 Symbiodinium sp. clade A Y106
AGAGGATCATGGGACTTAGTAAGTAGGTTATAATTGGGGTTATAAGTCCCCTAAGTGGGGTTATCCTAACTATAAGCTACTTATAACCTTACTTACTAAGTCCCATGAGCCTTCAAGTAAGGTGTGGTGCTTCGGGTTCAGACTTTGGGGCTTTTGGCTGAGGGCTTGGCTGTTGCGGTTTAGGGGTGGAGTGTCTTTGTCCCAAAGGGGCGAAAAATGGCGAAAACGCCAAATACAAGACTTTGTTGCTAACTATACCGGCCCCTGTCTTACTTGGTCAGATGTGCCCAACAGATCTGAAACAAGAAGCCTCTGATTCGGCCAAAAACTCGTGGCCCTGTTCCGACAAATATAAAAACATTTACTAAGGAAAGCCACGCTCTTAGCCGGTTGACCCCAACCTGTGAAAGACAACGCAACCCCCCAAACACTAAACCCAAACACGTCAAGGAACCACCCTGACCATCAAGAGCCTTGAAGGAGGCGAACTTGCTAGAAAGGTGCCGGCTGCCAGCTTTGTCCGCCCGAAAACCCTCCAGGGACCCTAAACGCTCTACACCCTGAACCCTACTTAGAGGATCATGGGACTTAGTAAGTAGGTTATAAGTAGAGTTATAAGTCCCCTAAGTGGGGTTATCCTAATTATAACCTACTTATAACCTTACTTACTAAGTCCCATGAGNAGTAAACCCCAACCCAAAGCCAGACCAGAATGTGGTGCTTTGGGTCCAAAGAAATGTCAAGGTTCATTATAGGACGAATGTCCCCTTGAGGTCCGTGTAAGTATAGTATAACCTACCCCAGGTCCTATTCTCACCAAACCCCTACATTAAACCCCAAAGTTCCAAACGCTTCAACGAGGACCTCAGAGTCTGGTGGTTTAGTAGCAATAGGGGTTGTGGTTACCTAGTATATCCAGAAATTAAAGCCCATCCAAGCCCCAGTCTTCTTATTCATGTCTTTATGTAAGGAAGTGTTTTTAAAGACTTCATGGCGGCTCAACATTCCTTTCAAGCCAGGGGCCCACACTGCCAAAAGCGGACAACCCAAAACCCCAAACCCTAAACCCTTCGAGACCACTACGCTAACACTGTAAGACACTGATAAATATGCGCATGCAATGAAAACTGTCCTGGAGCCCTACACCCCAAACCCCACCCTAAATGCTTAGAGCCCGGAGCTGAGCCCGCAAACCTGAAACCTTAAACCTTTCTCGAAGGTCCTGGTGAAAGCTAGCGTTTCGGGGCCGTGGGTCTTCCATTTACTGCAAATAAGGGACTTGATCGTGGGAATAGGTTTTAGTGTATGTTATACCACATATTGGAATTATTGAAGCTTCTATATTAAGCCTCTACGGGTTTAGGGTGTTGTCTTTTGGAGTTTAGGGTTTCAGGGTGTTAGTGTCTGGTGGTTCGCACGCGTGCTTAGGCTTTGAGATGCTTTGTGTCAGGCACACCGACCGAGCCCTAAACCCGGGTCCTCAAGCCCTGAACCACTTTCCGCATTATTTCGCGGTCAACTCTGCAGACGTGGCGCCCGTCTGTATTGCAAGCGCTCCTGCCCAGAAATGCGAAGATGTCGCAAGGGTTCCACAACTGCTTCACGTTCTTCAGTAGGGCTAGGTATTTTATTTCAAGGCTAAGGCTTTCCACCAAGGTTGTTAATCAGGGTTCTGAGAGATCCTGTTCAGAGGCGGTTCTCCCTGCCTTCAAGTACTTTTTCTTCAAGTACTGCTGCGCTTTTGCAAGGTTTCGAGAGCATAAAGTGGTCCACGGAGTAGCGTTTACAATGGATGTGGTTCGCCGGGGCGAACCCCCACACGGATTCGCTGTAAACAATAGGAGGCCAGAGACGAGTCCTACACCGCACACAGCAGGAGCCCTGCCACCACACGGGTCCAACGGCTGATGGACAAAATCCTGCATGACCTTAAGGACCCTAAACTATGGGAATTATGGTATATTCTTTATAATGGGTAATGCAGGATGTTGTCCATCAACAGAAGGATGCAGGGGCCAGATTTGCACCACAATTTGTACATCATAGGACGCGGGGAGCCATGTTTCCACGTTCGCCGCGTGGGTTCGGGTGTGAACTGAATCTAATATTAGATATGTCTGTGTATGCGTGTGTACATATATGCATATATACATATATACATATATACATATATACATATAATACCTATATACATGTATACATATATACATCTATACATCTATACATCTATACATCTATACATCTATACATCTATACATCTATACATCTATACATATATACATATATACATATATACATATATACATATATACATATATACATATACATATATATATATATATGTATTTATTTATGATGCAGGAACCTTTACGTATAATGTGATTGATTCGGTCGTTTATACCGTGTAAACACGGAATCCGGTCTAACAAGCAACGCACTGCCCTGTGTGCTCTTACCTGCATCATGAGTGCACCCGGATCGTACTCCAACGCTCGGAAGCCTGAACTCCAACTGCTCACACAGCTCTGCTTGCACCCTCTTCGCGACATCATGCTCCGAAGATCAGATACAAGAATTGGTATCATCAGGACTTCAAAAGAAGGCATGGAGTGACAAGCCCCAAAAACGGGCTGATGGCTGACAAACCACATAAATCCTGCAAGAAGCTGCGGAATGGCAAACCGTAAAAGGAGATGATGGCTACAGAAGGTCTGATGTGGCCCACCCTGCAAGCCAAAAAGCTGGGATCCTCTATACTTTACATTAAGGGGCATAAGGATATCGATGTTCCAACTTTCTGGCTTCTACTGTAAGGGGTTTAGGGTTTAAGGTTTAAGGGCTTAGGGTTCAGGGGAATCCTTCTGAATCCCGCCAGTATTTGGGGGAAAGCAGGTGCGGTTCCGAATCCGGAATCATTTGGGGGAAAGAATGTGCAGTGCATTGGGATCTTTATGATAGCTCCTACTTAAGGGGAACTGCTTACTGCTCAAGAGCTCTTCTCATGGGTCATTTGCAGCATGCTTCAGGGATCGCACTGGGGTTTGCACACTCCAAAATCTGAGCAAAGCTTGAAGAACTTGGGTTCAGGGTTTAGGGTTATGGAGCTACGGGTTTAGAGTGTTGGAGTTCAGGGTTTCGGGGTCAGGGTTCAAAGGTTAGGGTGCTGGGTTTGAAGGTTTCAACATCTTCTGGTAGAGTCATGTTACCTGGGGAGCAGTGGCACTGGTTCCGTGTGTTGCTGAGGGAAGCTTCACTTCAGACCCTTGCTGAATGCAAGGATCATGTCAAAGGGAGGCATAAGTATTGGACTCTGTTTGGGGTGTTGGGGTGTTTGGGTTTGGGGATAAGGATTGAGGCTTAAGGCGCTGTTCATTGGCAGGTGTAGTTAAAGTTAGAACCCTGAATCCTACATCCGAAGGCAAACCTTTGAGAAGCTTCTCTTAAAAAACACTTGTAGATCTTTATATCAACCCTTATAGTGGCCTTGCGAAGGCTTTGTTTCCACTGTAAGCGCTTGCTACGGAGCCGTTCAAGGAGCCCTTTTGGAGCTCCGAGCCCATTTAGAAGTTGTGATAGAACCCTCATATAACAGGGAACCTCTAAACCCTCTAGAAACCCCCCAACAAGCCCGTCCAAAAGCTCTGATACAACCCTAAAGCCCGTCCTCCGGATCGCGGATCTCCTCCAGAATAGCCCTGCGAAAAGGGTAACATCTTTCAGAAGTAAAAAATACTCTAAGATACTTAGAGGGCTGCTATATCTCCGTTCCCTTTGAGGGTAAGGGATTCGGGCTTAGGGCTTGCAGGGTTTAGGGTTTGAGGATGCTTGGAGGGTTGGAAATCCAGTTCGGCGTGATGCCGCGAGTGCAGGGTTGTAGTTCGTGTGTTGTT
Organism: Symbiodinium sp. clade A Y106; assembly: GCA_003297005.1. Taxonomy (NCBI): domain Eukaryota; class Dinophyceae; order Suessiales; family Symbiodiniaceae; genus Symbiodinium; species Symbiodinium sp. clade A. The sequence continues at coordinate 82,679 of BGNK01000910.1, forward strand.
GGGTGTAGAGTTTGGGTTGGGTTCAGGGCTTAATTATAGGTCTTTTCTTTAAGTTGAGGTGACTAATTATAGGTCTAGGGTACGGGGAGTGATCCCTGGCATTTCCTTTTTGCGTCTGCATAGGGCATCACAGACTCATTCCGATGACCGGGCCCCCTACCCTACGGGCACACAGTGGGCTTACAGGGCGCTGCGGTATGTTAACAGTATCACTACACAGGGACCATATGGGTATATCCTCACTGACTACTCCGACTGGTTGAGGTCGGCTGGTCGGGAGATATTCCGAGCATAGGATTCTGCGGCTGCGGGCCATGCTTTACGAGCCTGGACACCGAAACCCACACTCGAAACCCCAAACCCACCAGCCGACTCAGAACTCGGAACACCTGAACCCTACAACCCTAGATCACGGCTACGGCTGAGGGAAAAGTGTTAGGGTTCAAGTCCAAGTACAAAACCCAACCGAGTACACCCAATTGGACCCTCATCGATATTTCTAAGAAGCCCTACATACACGCACCAAGCCCCTGACAAAAAAAACGCATCCACAAAAACCCTCGACGCACAACTCTATTCTGCAGACCCCATCACCTAAATATCTAAATCACCCTCCGTTGAAGCTGAAGCTGTAGACCCAAACACCATAAAAATAAATCTAAACCGAAACCTAAAACCTAAACCCCAAGCCAAAGCCCCTCAAGTTCCGTAACCCTAAATCCCGACAACCCAGGTTTGAGCCTCGCTCAACCCGTCCAAATCCCTAAACCTTGCAAAGCCCGGCCATGCTTTTTACTTCACAACCCTAACCCTGAACCCCAAACCGAAACCCTGAGTCAAGCCTGAACACTAACCTAAACCCTAAACCCTAAACCCTAAACGCCGAACCCCAAAACCCCAACTAGCTGTGCAGCCAAGTTTCCATGCCTGCTGCCGCTCTAACCTCGGAGTTGGTCCCGCAGGGGAAGTGGTAACTGTAGGGACCTTACTTAGAGGATCATGGGACTTAGTAAGTAGGTAATAATTGGGGTTATAAGTCCCCTAAGTGGGGTTATCCTAACTATAACCTACTTATAACCTTACTTACTAAGTCCCATGAGCCTTCNGAGGATCATGGGACTTAGTAAGTAGGTAATAATTGGGGTTATAAGTCCCCTAAGTGGGGTTATCCTAACTATAACCTACTTATAACCTTACTTACTAAGTCCCATGAGCCTTCAAGTAATGATTAGAATAGGGTTTTGGGGCCAAATATACCATAACTATAACAATTAACCCCCAAAGTAGTATAGGTGAGTATTAAAGGGCCCTATAGTAGCTGTGGGTTGCCGACTTTGCTTTCAACGCTCGTCTTCGCGTAGAAGCAGATGTAGAAGTAGCAGCAACAGCAACAGTAGCAGCAGTAGCAGCAGTCGTCGTCGCAGTAGCAGTAGCAGTAGCAGTAGCAGTAGCAGTGGCAGTGGCAGTGGCAGTGGCAGTGGCAGTGGCAGTGGCAGTGGCAGTAGCAGTAGCAGTAGCAGTAGCAGTAGCAGCAGTCGTNCTGGTAGTGACGGTAGTACTCGTCGTCGTCGTCGTAGCAGTAGCAGTAGCAGTAGCAGTAGCAGTAGCAGTAGCAGTAGCAGTAGCCGTAGTAGTAGTAGTAGTAGTCGTAGTGGTGATAGTAGTAGAAGTAGTAGAAGTAGTAGAAGTAGTAGAAGTAGTAGAAGTAGTAGAAGTAGTAGAAGTAGTAGAAGTGTAGAAGTAGTAGAAGTAGTAGAAGTAGTAGAAGTAGTAGAAGTAGTAGAAGTAGTAGAAGTAGTAGAAGTAGTAGAAGTAGTAGTAGTAGCAGTGGTGGTAGTGCAGAAATTGACGTGGTGGCGGCGATGGTCAGGAAAAAGAAGCAAGTAAGAAAGAAACACACACCAACATCGCAGTGCTGCTGACAAACAGGTAGAAGAGTCTTATAGAAATAACAATCTGGGAACCCTTCCGAGCCCTTGTAGCATGTCAAAAGGCTGGGAAAACCGGTGCGATAACTTCTATTACAGAGCCGATGTGGAGCCCGTTAACAACCCCCCCTATTCTTACATGGACAACTAAGTATAAAGACATCATAGAAGCTCGAAGCCGTTCACACAAAGCCTTCAAAATAGATCAATCCCGATAAACCCCTTAGACCTCTTAAACTTTATAGATTCCTAACACCCCAACTTGGCTGACTTCTGAACCCCTCCTAAACGTTAAACTTTTAGCCTCCTTATAGTTCACATAGAAACCCAAAAGTTAAAGTCCTAAGAGCCAACCAGAGGAACGCCAAGCTAAAACTGTAACAACTGGGCCAGGGGCTCAAGTTGCTTCATCCTGTCGTCCAGAGCAATCCTGAGTTTGCAGGTAGCCGTTACAACAAGCGCACGCAGGGTTTAGGATTTAAGGTTTACGGCTCAGGCCCTGGACGTTGGGTTCTGTATGTTGCGCAAAAGAAGGGATTCTTTTCATCCCAAACCCTAAACCCTAAACCTGCAAACCTTGAAAGATAAGGAAAAGAAAGATCGTGCGAACAGGGAACATAGAAGCAGTCCCGCAATGTAGGGGCCTTAATAATTAGAATAGGGTTTTGGGTCCCATTATCGTAAAAACTACAATTAGGACCCCCCAAAATAGTATAGGTAATTATTTCGGCTTCTATAGTAATTTTGTTAACAGAAGCCTTACTCAAAAGCTTGAAAGAACCGTGTTAATAAGGCGCCCCTAAACAAGATGCTACTGGGGAGCCCCCTCAAGGCTGTGTAAAACGTGGAACCCTACAAAACCCAAAACATATGTCGAATATTTTTACAAAGCCGCACAAAGCCCTAAACCCCACACCCCCAAATCATCCGGATACAACCACTAAAGCCGATCTGAATCACTGACACACGTGGCACCCAGAGGAAAGCACAAAGGATTCAACGATACGACTGGTAAGCCAGGACTCTTCTGCAGGTGCTGCAGGCTGGGTTCCTGCGCCTCGATCCCTTGGGCGACTTCCGGGGACGTCTTAAGGGCTTTAGGTTTAGGGGTTTAGGTCGCCGGGGCTTGGGTTTAGGGTTTAGGGTTTCAGGTTGGAGGGCTTGGGGTTTGGAGTTCCTGCTTTCAAGGATTTAGGGTTTAGGGTTTAGGGTTTAGGGGTTTAGGGGTTTAGGGGTTTAGGGTTTAGGGTTTAGGGGTTTGGGGTTTAGGGGCATGTGAGACGACGACGCCAAAAGCCGATGATTGAGGATGGCTTCATGTCTGGTCAAAGTTGTTGGAGTCTCTGGGTTCTTAAGGGCTTGAGGTTCTATTGGATTCTGCACGGTTCTGTAGGTTTGCAATGGTTAAAGAGGGTCTTTCTTACTAAGTCCTTTAAAGATCAAAAAAATACAGAAGCTTGTATGAAGCTTCTTTCCGCTTTACACGGCTGTTATAGGATTTAGAACCTTCTGAAAGGTCGACTTACTCAGAGGATGCTGGGCGTTTTCGAAGCATCCCAGAGCAGGCGATGAAGGCATTAGTGTCTGGGCTTCCGGGGGAGGGGTTCAGGGCGTACGGTTCAGGGTCTGCTTCTGGGATCAGGGAACCTATGTAAGTGGGTGAAAAGCGGGATAGGTGTGGCAATGCAAACTCAACTCACTACCCAGCACGTATGCCTTATAACCCTACTTTCCAGCAAGGAGCTTTACGGCTTTCAAGGGTCAAGATCTAGGGTTCTACAGTTAGAGGGGCTTTGTACACGGGTTCGATAGGGTCTGTGATGTGGTCCAGACGAGTGCTAAGAGCTTGTAGGTGCCTCTTGACATCTGTTGCTTCTGTGTACGTTTCCAGACAGTTTGTTGTGATCCAGTTTTATGTTGACTGGGACCAAGCCGCTGCGAGCTCGAGGATACACGTCAGCCAACTTGGAAGTTCTAAGCGAGGCTAAACCCCTAGGGTAAACGAAAATTAAGCACGGCTTGAAATTTTTGAGACTAGACACATAAAAACTTCTTCTAGAAACAAGCCCTAAAGGCATACAATCCTATACAACTTCCCCCCCAGACCCCACCTCCAGTAAACCCGAAACCTTGTGTTGACGAATGGCCCCGTTTCGAGAAGCCGAAAGTAATCCTCAGAGCCCCCCATCTCCCCGAACCCGGAAGCCCAAACCAAAAACACTGGTTTCTACAAGGGTTTCTATAAGGGTACTATAAGGGTAGTTCTGAAATTTAGGATTCCTTCTTAGGGTTAAAAGGATCTTTAAGGGTTTCTATAAGGTACTACCAAAAAGAAAGGGTTTAGGGTCTAGGGCCCCTACAGGGTAACACCCTTCCAGAAGTCCAAATATAACAAACCTGAACACATTTTGGCTAGTTGAGAAGCGAGCCGCAAAACCTTTATACTGCTACTAAACCATGCACCGTTACAAAACCCAGACCCATAAATCCCATCCCTCCGTCCCTAAACCCTGAAACCCTGAAGCCTGAAACAAACTCAAAAAAAAAAGCCCATGAAAGCCCCACCCCCGTAGCTCCTATATAACAACAACTCCCTGAACCCGAAATCCTGAACCACCCTTAGGGTTATTTAGGGTTTAGGGCTTAGACAGGAAGATGATAAAATGAACCCTGAACCCTGTGTCTTGTCTTATGCTCCTCGTTGAGCTCCGGCGGAACTGGACGCTCCTCGTTGGGCTCCGGCGGAACTGGACGTTCCTCGTTGAGCTCCGTCGCTTCCCCGCTGAGCTCCGGCACTTCCTCGGGAAGAAAAGGAATCTCTCCCCAGTCCCCGTCCGACAGGGGCTCGACGTTCATGGCCTTGTTGGTCGAGGATCGGAAGCTGAGGTGTGGGTGGCACCTTACTGGCGCCGATGTCACTCAAAGGAGCTGCGGCGTGAGCGGGCCCTTCACTGGAGGTTGTTCCAGAGGCACTGATGCTGAAACTCCTACCGGGTGAGACGAGCCTAACGACCGACCGACAGTCACGCAACCTACTTCGCTACTCCTGAGCACCCCAAGAGCCAAAGCCTAAGAGCCCTAACTCCTACACCCAGAACCCCAAACCCTAAACACTAGAACCCTTAGCCCTAATCCCCAAACTCAAGAACCCTAAAGCGGCCCTAAACCCTAAACTCAGGAATCCTAAACCCTAAACCCGAAACTCAACAATCCTAAACGCAGGAACCCCAAACCCTAAACTCAGGAATCCTAAACGGAACCCCAAACCCTAAACTCAAGAATCCCAAACCCTAAACTCAAGAATCCGAAACCCTAAGAGAACCCCAAGCCCCAAGCCCTGCGACTCCCCCAAGCCATCGCGGAACAGAGCGGCCCAGCTCCGAGCGAAGACGCGGCCGCCGCCCACAGTCCCGGCACCGACCATCGACGAGGCTCATGCTTTAGGGGGGTTTAGGGTTTAGGGTTTAGGGCTTAGGGTTTTAGGGTTTAGGGCTTAGGGTTTAGGGTTTAGGGCTTAGGGTTTGGGGTTTAGGGTTTAGGGTTTAGGGCTTAGGGTTTTAGGGTTTAGGGCTTAGGGTTTAGGGTTTAGGGTTTAGGGCTTAGGGTTTGGGGTTTAGGGTTTAGGGCTTAGGGTTTAGGGCTCGTGCTTTAGAGGCGTGTAGAGAGCTTGAGCTTCGGGTTTGGGGTTAGAGGAGTATAGGGGTTACAGTAAACCCCATAAAGTTGGAAACCGGATTAAGGCCAAATAGTGCTGGGATTCCCTATACATTACTCTTCAGGATAGAGGCTATTGGGTTTCCAACTTTTAGGCTTCTACTGTAGGAGTTTAGGGTTTTGGGGTTTAGGGTCTCAGGTAAAATACTTCAGTAATGGCCAGTAATCTCATTGCGACATTGTGTTTAAATTGGATTTTAGGCTTATGCTTTGACGGTTTTGGGGGCTTTGAACCGTTTTGATGCTTGTGGAGATGCTTATTTGCACACTGGGGCTGCGAAGAGAGGTGGGGCCAAAGGGTGTGAGGGTGGGTTCAGGGGTTCCTTAAGCTCTGCAAGAAAGGATCCGCTTCGGGTTCTATCTGACACTCGGGATCCTACCCCACTCTGACTGAACCAGACAGCATCAGAAAGCAAACCATCGTCAACCCAGGGCAGGCGGAGCTCCCCAAACCCTAAACTCTAAAAGCCCTAAACCCCAAAAATCCCTAAAACCCTCAAACTCTAAAAGCCCTAAACCCCAAATCCCAAAAACCCTAAAACCCCAAAATCCCTAAAACCCTAAAACCTTGAAACATCTCTAAACCCTGGAACAACCTGCCTAGTGGGGAGAGCGTAAGCCAGAGGAGACCGATCGATAGAATGGCACGATACGTACCATTGCTCATCAGTACCCAGACCCCCGGGAGGATCTAACAAGTAGATCCCTTAATGGGGGTTCCTATAAAGACCCTTTAGTAGTATAGGGTCCCACATTAGGGGATCTAGACAGTAGATTTGGGGCCCTATACAACTAAGGGTACTTTATAGGAACCCCCATTAAGGGATCTACTTTTTAGATCCTCAACGATTGTTATTGTTAGTGTCTTCAACAGCAAACATGAAGCTATGCCGTATCAAAGGAACCAGCACCGCAGCTCTAGAAGGCTCCTACATGGGAGTTTCCGAAAATAGGGGACACGCAAACAAGTACCCTAAATAGTAGGATCCTTATCATAAGGACTCCAAAATAAGGTACCCCTAACTTTCGGAAACTCCAAACCCATATAGAGCCCGAGAAAGGAACCCTCATAGTACCCTTATAGTAACCCTTTAAAGGAGCCCTGAGGTACCCCTAATTTTCGTCAACTCCAAACCCTTATAGAGCCCTTTAAAGGAACGCTTATAGTAACCCTTTAAAGGAGCCCTAAGGTGCCCCTAATTTTCGGAAACTCCTACATCGCAAGACCACTTAAAGGCTCCCTTTACCCCCAAAGCCGTAAACCTGAGATGCCGAAGCCCGTAACCTTGAACCCTCGGGTTTAGGGTTTAGGGTTGAGGGTTGAGGGTTTAGTCAATAGTAAAGCCGTGTGAAGCCCTAGAAAAGAAAAGCCCAAAACCCTCAACCCGAAAACCTGAGATTGACCGAAAACCTTTGCTTTGTAGAAACACAAAACTCTACACCCTCAACCACAGACCCTCAACGCTCAACCCGAAAACCTTAAACCCCTATCACCGGAAACCGAAACCCCTAGACCCTAAACCACAAAGCCTCAGAGAACCCGTAACCGCCCCAGCTACCTCAAAGGAACCGGTAGGGTTTAGGGTTAAGGAACCCCTTGAGGAAACTTCCTAGAAGCACCCGCGGCCTGCTGAACGAAAGGCTCCACCAAGAGGAGCCCCGGCACCGGTGCTGGAGCATCCCAGGGAACCTGAAATAGTGTGCTTGAAGGCTCATGGGACTTAGTAAGTAAGGTTATAAGTAGGTTATAATGAGGATAACCCCACTTGGGGGACTTATAACCTTCTTACTAAGTCCCATGATCCTCCAAGTGCCCTAAACTCCCCCCTCATAGAACCCTTAATGGACCCCTAAACCCTAGAGAATCCCTTAAAGGAGCCCTTTAAGGAACCCTACTAAGCCCCATGATCCTCTAAGTGCCCTAAACTCCCCCCTCATAGAACCCTTAATAGATCCCTATAAACCCTAAAGGATCCCTTAAAGGAGCCCTTTAAGGAACCCTACTAAGCCCCATGATCCTCTAAGTGGGGTTTGAAATGGGAGTTTCCGAAAATAGGGGACCCCAATAGAACACCCTAAACAGTAGGATCCTTATTATAAGGACCCCCAAATAAGGTCCCCCTATTCTTGGAAACTCCCAAATAGCGTTGGGTCTTAGAGTTTAGGTTCGGGGTCTAAGGTTGACGGCTTAGGGTTCAGGGCCCCAGTTGCGTGCTTGGGGTCGAGGGTTTAGGGCTTAGGGTTTAGGGTTTGTTTTTGGTTTAGGGTTTAGGGCTTAGGGCTTAGGGCTTAGGGCTTAGGGTTTAGGGTTTAGGGTTTAGGGTTCAGCAGCTCTGGTCGAGCAGTATCTAGTCGAGTTCGCTATACTGAACATAGAATAATACCCACCCACCCAGAGAATCCCAAAACATTAAGAAATAAAAAGTTTTATCATTATCCTCAGCTTAGTTCAACACCCAAACCCTAGGCCTGAAACCTTGAAGCCCAAACCCTANTAATACCCACCCACCCAGAGAATCCCAAAACATTAAGAAATAAAAAGTTTTATCATTATCCTCAGCTTAGTTCAACACCCAAACCCTAGGCCTGAAACCTTGAAGCCCAAACCCTAGGCCCCAAACCCTAAAGCCCAAACCCTAGGCCTTAAACCCTAAAGCCCAAACCCTAGCCCCTAAACCCTAAAGCCCAAACCCTAGGCCGTAAACCCTAAAGCCCAAACCCTAAAGCCCAAGCTCAAGCCCTCAACCCTAAAGCCCAAAACTTAGGCCCCAGACCCTGAAGCCCAAACCCTAGGCCCCTAAACCCTAAAGCCCAAACCCTAGGCCCTAAACCCTGCAGCCCAAACCCTAGGTCCTAAACCCTAAAGCCCAAACCCTAGAGCCTAAACCCTAAAGCCCAAACCCTAGGCCTAAACCCTAAAGCTCAAACCCTAGGCTCTAAACCCTAAAGCCCAAACCCTAGGCCCTAAACCCTAAAGCCCAAACCCTAGGCCCTAAACCCTAAAGCCCAAACCCTAGGCCCTAAACCCTAAAGCCCAAACCCTAGCGCCTAAACCCTAAAGCCCAAACCCCGGGGCCTAAACCCTAAAGCTCAAACCCTAGGCCCCTAAACCCTAAAGCCTAAACCCTAGGCCCTAAACCCTAAAGCCCAAACCCCAAAGCCCAAGCCCAAGCCCTCAACCCTAAAGCCAAAAAAATAGGCCCTAAACCCTAAAGCCCAAACCCTAGGCCCCTAAACCCTAAAACCCAAACCCTAGGCCCTAAACCCTAAAGCCCAAACCCTAGGCCCCCACCGGCCATTCGAAAACAGGCCATAACATTGGTCCGGCCACCGGCGACTCGAAAACATGCCATAACATTGGTCCCCCCCAGGCTCGGCATTCGAAAACATGCCATAACATCGGTCCGCCCATTCGGAGACAGGCCATAACATTGGTCCCCCCATTCGAAAACATGCCACAAAACTGGTTCCGGCCATTCGGAAACAGGCCATAACATTGGCCAGAACATTGGTCCCCCCATTCGAAAACAGCCATAACATTGGTCCCCACACGTCCGGCCATTCGAAAACATGCCATAACATTGGCCCCCCCATTCGAAAACGAGCCATAGCATTGGTGCCCCCCCGTTCGAACAGGCCATAACATTGGTGCCCCCCATTCGAAAACATGCCATAACATTGGTCCCCCCATTCGAAAACATGCCATAACATTGGTCCGGCCATTCGAAAACAGGCCATAACATTGGGACCCCCCGATTCGAAAATCGGCTTGAGAACAGGGGTCGCCCTTCGAAAATTTCCCATAGGGTTTAAATATACATTTGAAAGAGAGGGTTTAGGGTTTAGGTTTAGGGCTTAGGGTTTAGGGTTTAGGGTTTAGGGTTCAGCAGCTCTGGTCGAGCAGTATCTAGTCAAGTTCGCCATATTGAACATAGAATAATACTCACCCACTCACCCAGAGAATCCCAAAACATTAAGAAATAAAAAGTTTTATAATACCTTCAGTTCAACACCCAAACCTTAGGCCTTAAACCTTAAAGCTCAAACCCCATGGCTCAAACTCTAAAGCCCAAACCCTAGGGCCTAAACCTTCAAGTCCAAACCCTAGGCCCTAAACCCTAAAGCCCAAAACCCTAGGCCCTAAACCCTAAAGCCCAAACCCTAGGCTCTAAACCCTAAAGCCCAAACCCCAAAGCCCAAGCCCAAGCCCTCAACCCTAAAGCCCAAAACTTAGGCCCTAAACCCTAAAGCCCAAACCCTAGGCCCCTAAACCCTAAAACCCAAACCCTAGGCCCTAAACCCTAAAGCCCAAACCCTAGGCCCTAAACCCTAAAGCCCAAACCCTAGAGCCTAAACCCTAAAGCCCAAACCCTAGGGCCTAAACCCTAAAGCCCAAACCCTAGGCCCCGTACGAAAATCCGGCCACCGGCCATTCGAAAACAGGCCATAACATTGGTCCGGCCACCAGCCATTCGAAAACATGCCATAACATTATTCCCCCCCGTTCGAAAACATGCCATAACATTGGTCCCCCCATTCGAAAACATGCCATAACATTGGTCCCCCCATTCGAAAACATGCCATAACATTGGTCCCCCCATTCGAAAACATGCCATAACATTATTCCCCCCCGTTCGAAAACATGCCATAACATTGGTCCCCCCATTCCAAAACATGCCATAACATTGGTGCCCCCCATTCGAAAACATGCCATAACATTGGTCCCCCCCATTCGAAAACATGCCATAACATTGTTCCCCCCGTTCGAAAGCATGCCATAACATTGGTCCCCCAATTCGAAAACATGCCATAACATTGGTCCCCCCATTCGAAAACATGCCATAACTATAACATTGGTCCGGCCATTCGAAAACATGCCATAACATTGGTCCGGCCATTCGAAAATCGGCTTGAGAATGGGGGTCGCCATTCGAAAATTTCCCATTGGGTTTTAATATACATTTGAAAGAGAGGGTTTAGACGGTTTACGGAAAATCAGGGCCTTTGGGTCCTCTTGTTGATACCCGATGGTTCTTGGTTTAGGCGAGCGCCATTGGTTATGACCGGGAGAAGTTTGCTGATGTAGTCGTGTCTTGGGCTTCAGGGTTTCCTGGGGGTTGTCTCAAGTTGCATCTTTTGAGTTTACAGGCTTCTGTACTTCGCCCTTTGGTCGAACCCTCCGTACTTCACCTTCACCCGGCACACTCGACCCAGTACTTCACTCTTTGGTAGACCCTATAATACCCGTTGCATTTCCCGAGAAATCGAGCTTGCGCGATAAAACCGTTTTGAAACCCTATACGCGTTGTGCAACCCCTGCCAAACGGTTTCTGGTTGGCACCTTAAAAGCCCTAAACCCCTAAAACCCTTAACCACTGAAACCCTCGTAGTCACCACAGAACCCCGGTAGCCTTATAGACACCCATGCGGGTTTCTGACGGAAACCCCCGAGCCTTCGCCCCAAGCCAAAGCCTAAACCCTAAACCGGAAACCTAAACCCTCGGGCCCTTGACCCTAAACCCTGAACTCAACGCTAATCACCTACATGGGTAGTTGTCAAAATTAGGGTCCCTTTTTGGGTACCCTAAACAATAGGTGCCGTATTATAATAGGGACCCAAAAAGGGACCATAATTTTGACAACCACCCGCACAAAAACTGGACCCCGAAGCCTAAATCCCCCAAAGCCCGCCCCCCCCGGCACCCTTAGGGGGGTTAGGGGGAGGGGGGTTAGGGGATTAAATAACCCTTATTAGGCCTTATTATGGGCATTAAGGCCCCCTACCCCCCCTCCCCCTACCCCCCTAAGGGTCCCTATGACCGTGGTTTCTTTGCGGGCCCCGGGCTTTCCAGCCGTCTCGCGGAGGGACCGGTGAAGGAGCGGGGTTCTGCGCCCAGACCTGTCTCAAAACCTACTAGGGCTCTTGGAGTTCTGAGGCTGTTCATGTAGGGTTGCTTGGCTTTGGTGGTCTTGGTGTCTTGAGGTGTTTGCTGCGTTCTTGGGTTTGTACAGTAGAAGCCAAAAAGTTGGAAACCTCATAGCCTCAATCCTTAAGAGTAATATATAGGGAATCCCAGCACTATTTGGCCTTAATCCGTTTCCAACTTTAAGGGGTTTACCCTAAACCCCTAAAACCCTAAACCCCTAAACCCCTAAACCCCTAAACCCTAAACCCTAAACCCCAAGCTTTGGGATGTTTAGAGTCCTAGAGGTTTGCTGGGATCCAGAGTGCAGATTCCTGCTTGAGCTGGTTTCTTTTCTCTCTGCCAGGCTCTGACATGTCGAAGTGGGGGGTTGATCAAAATTATGGGCCCTTTTGGGGTCTGTATTATAGTATATTCCTTATAGTTCAAAGGACCGAAAGGGGCCCATAATTTTGATCAACCCCCAAGTGTCCGAAGAGGCGAGCTCTTGTGTTTGCCGGAATTAATTGAGGTGTTGGGATTGGGATTTCGGGCTCAGGGTTTGGGATGTGTAGGAGGGGATTTGCGACATGACATGTATGCTCCAGATTCGGGGAACAACTGAGACGCACATTCCAAGCAAGAAATAACCAAGGCACACTTGCCAGAGCCTTGATGGGCCCCAGCGAAATACATGGGGCATAATCGAAGGGCCTTAACAGTCTGAATAGGGTGTTGGGGCCCATTATACTATAATTATTACAAGGAACCCTCAAAGAATATGGTCATTATTTACTCTGGGCATCACAACAGCCCAAAAGCCTTATATAGTATGGTCTTTGGGCCCAAAAGCCTTAATATATGAGTCCTTGGATTCCTAGCCCGAAGGGTTTAGGGTTTAGGGGTTTAGGGTTTTAGGGTTTAGGGTTTAGGGGTTTAGGGTTTAGGGGTTTAGGGGTTTAGGGCGTTAGGCCCCTTTTTCAGTAGAGGGTAGTTGCTTGGGGGGATCTATGACAATCCCAGAGCGGCCTGAACGCCGCCGATTTCGTCACCGAACCTGCGAGACGAAAGCTTCCCTGTTTCTTTAAGGGGCTACCCAGAGAGCCCAATACCCCTTAATTAAGGAATATAGCTTAAATCATAATATGAAGCCCTATATAATTTAAGCCATATTCCTTAATTAAGGGGTATTGGGCTCTCTGGGTACTATGGGGACTTACTATTAGGCTTAAGATTTTTTATGGTGGTTTACTATGCGGGTTGCTATACGGGCTACGATAGGGGTTTCTTTAAGGGTTGCGATCTCATTATCAGCAGCAGCAGTTCTGGCAGCACCACTCCACCACCATCGCCATCAGCAACCCCGCACAGCCCGTTCTGCATGACCTTCATAACCAGGATCATGACTATGACGACCTCCAACACAACAACCATGCTCGTCATCATCCTCGGCATTGCCATCATCAACATCATCATCGTCGCGGCCGGCTTCTTCGTCGTCTTCCTCATCGTCACTATACTCCCTTGCAAGAAGGTAACTACACAAGAATCCAAGGCTCCGAAAAGCAACCAAACATGAACACCCAAGAGCCGTGTGCTGATCCCTGACCACCCCCAGAAGCTATGCAAAACCGTTATGATAGAAACCCCAAAACGCACCCTTATTTAAATCTATGCAACCCTTGTAGAATACCCTGTTGGTCCGTACAACAAAAGCTGTGCTAACCCTCAGCTACCACCATGTGTGTATATATATATGCATATATACACACATTCACAGAAATGCGTGTTGTGTAAAGGCCCCCGTTCTTGTCACAAAGAATCAAAACTAAAGGCAATGTCCGAACTCGTCGAAGCTCCGGAGCTCTGAGAGGCCCGCCACCAGCCACTGAGAGCTTTCCCGTCCCTGGCGAAGATCAAGGTTTGAGGGTCCTTAACGGGTCCTTAACAGTATTCTCAAGGGTTTAGGGTTGAGGGCTTCCTTAAGTTCAAGGGTTTGAACATCAAATTCTAGAGATTGAAGTTTAGGGTTGTTGGGGCTCAGTGTGATTGGGGCTCTGTCTTCTGGGTTTGGTGAAATTCGGGCTTAGGGTGTTTAGGGCTCAGAGTGCTCCCGGGTTTTAGGGTTTTGGCTCTTTCAGGTTGTAGGGCTAAGTGTTCTCCGTAATCGGGGCGGAACACTGCAAACTCTTAAGTCTAAGCACTTCAACCAGTTTCGGAAGTCAAGGCTCGAAGCTTGATCCCCGTGTTTGTATAGATTCTAATTAGAAACAAGAGACATGCAACTTAGGACCCAAGAGCACTTAGTTCAGCAATATCCCTCAACAACCACCCTCGGAAGTCATATACAGCTGAATGCATATTCCCCAAATCTAGGCGTCCATAGCGCTCTCTGGGCAGCTCGACAATCGTTTAAACATCATCTGCCTGCCTGTAGACGCCTGATTCTCAGGACTAGAACAGCGACCATTCGTAAGCCTGCTGAATCAGGGGTCACTTATAGGAAGGATGATTGTGAAGTCTAGATGGTTCTTCAAGACTACTGCTTAGCACATTCTGGCTGCGATTGCGGGGGTACTATGCCTGCTTGACAGCTCTAGTTCACATTGGAACCCTACACCCTAAAACACCCAAACCTTGAGCCCAAACCCTAAACACAAACGATAAACCCTAAACCCTACCCCCCAGAACCCTAAGAATCCAGACCTTAAACCGTAAGCCCTAAACCCTATTCGAGATGATTCGCCCACCTGTCGTCCCAGTAGTACAGGAAGACTTTCACCGCCTCCTTGTTTGGGGCCCGAGAAAGCACGTGGTCCCTCTTGGCCCCACAGCCCTGTTCCTACTACTAAGGCCCGTGTATTCCTGAAGGTTTAAGATTGAATTCCTCAGGGATAAGGATCGTGCTGTTTGTGTCTCCAGTGGGGCTTTGGGAGACAATGTTCGAAGTATCCACCGCCAATTTCATCGGGGGCTTGGGTTTGGGTGTTGGAAATCACCAAGTTCACGCTTGTCAGAAGAAGTGGGCCTTAATCGGATACAGTTGGTAGAGTTTGGCGAATGATTTCAGGTTTGACAAACAAACAGTAACGGATCCCAGCTTAAATGCTAAATAGTAACGTCAAAGTAAGGACCCCCGAAAACAAAGAGTAACCACAAGAAGCGACCTTAAAACCGAAAATCTCAACCCCGACAAGCCCTACACTCTCTATCCGAAACCCTATATCAACGCTGAACCGGGTTTCACAGGCTTCTGCAGTTACGCTCTAGGTACATAACCTTTGAGCCCTCAACTTCCCCACTCCAGACTGTGAGCCCTAATATGGGAAGCAAAGTGAATTGATTAGAATAGGGCAATCGGGTATATAGCTATACAAGACCATAAGTCTAGTGAGGAACTTTAAGGAGCCCTCAGTTCGAAATTTAGGCTCACGTACCGCCTAGACGGGAAACCCTACACCCTAAACCCTATTCCCTAAGCCTTCAACCCTAAACCCTAAATCCCTAAACCCTAAACCCTAGACCCCTAAACCCTACAACCGAAGACCCCAAAACCGAGGCCCCCCGCGTGCCCTTCGATGACTCCGAGGCGCTGGTAGTACCTGCCCAATTTGGGGGTTTCTGAAAATTGGGGGTACCTTAGGGCTCCTTTAAAGGGCTACTACAAGGGTACTATGAGGGTTCCTTTAAAGGGCTCTTTAAGGGTTTGAGTTCCGAATTTGGGGTTCTAGGGCTCAGGGGTTTAGTAGTTCAGGGGGTTAAGGGTTTAGGGTTTAATGTTTAGGGTTTATAGCCCATTTGGGAGTTTCCAATTTACTTGGGGGTCCTTATAATAAGGATCCTAGTATTTGGGGTACTATCTTAGGGTCCCCTATTTTCGGAAACACCCATGTGGGGTTCTAGGGTTCAGGGGATTTAGGGTTTTGGTGGGATTTAGGGTTTAGGGTTTAGGGGCTTTAGGGGTTCAGGGGTTTAGGGTTTTGGGTTTAGGGTTTTAGGATTTGGTTGAGGAGCATTATAGTTTAGGATCGGCTGCATGCCGCCGACTCTCTCACTCTCTGACTCTCTCAGTCTCTGACTCTCCCACTCTGTCACTCGCCAACTCTCTCACTCACTCTCCTCTCTCCACAACATATAGACTTATAAATGCATCTACAGATAGATAGATAAGTACATAGAAAGATTGATATATGATAAAAATATACATACATAGATATATATATATATATAATATGTAGGGGCATGTTGGAGCGCATGTTTGGGAGGATGATCCTTCTACAGTTGGACAACCTCACCAGGCGGCTCGTGGCCACCTGTACCTTAGGGGTTTGGGGGTTCAGGGCTCGAAGGTTTTTGTTTTCAAGGCTTAGAATTTAAGAGTTTCCGAAAATTGGGGACCCGAATACAGTACCCTAAATAATAGGATCCTTATTATAAAGCCCCCTAAATAAGGTACCCCTAATTTTCGGAAACCCCATTTGGCTGCTGTCGGGTTCAGGATTCCTGACGAACGAACCATGCGGGAGTTTCCAAAAATTGGGGGTGCCTTATCTTGGGGTCCTTATAATAAAGATCCTATTTAGGTGGGTAAGGTAGCCATAGTCGGAACTGATCGTTGTCCGCACCTGAGTGCGACAGCCGGCATGGACTCACCATCTTACTAATATCGCAACTATTACTATTATAACTATGGAATAAGTATTACTATGATGACTATAACTATGGTTATGACGACTACACGGGCCAAAGATGCTCTCACAACCACCGCCACAGAATGAACGGCCATCGCAGCCTTGCTGCTTTCTCCAACGTCACCCTCGGTACCCCAAACCCTTGCCTTAACTCTAAACCCTAAAGGCTGTTTGCGGGGCCTCTGAAACCTTGGCTGACTTCTGAACCCGTCGTAAAAGGTAAACTTTTAGCCTCCTTATTATGGTTCATATGGGAGTTTCCGAAAATTAGGGGTACCTTATTTTGGGGTCCGTATAATAAGGATCCTACTGTTTAGGGTACTATATTAGGGTCCCTATTTTCGGAAACTCCCATATAGAAACCCAAAAAGTTAAAGTCCTAAGAGCCCACCAGAAGAACGCCAAGAAACCTGTAGGTACCCTAAACCCTTAATTCATCTTATACTTCATCCCAAGCCTCGAAACCCCTAAAGCCCCCCGGAGTTTTGGGGCCTAAACCCTAAACCCTAAACCCTAAACCGACTATAGGCGCCTTGGGAATCAGCAAAATCAGGTTTTGGGGCCCATTATACTATAACTACAATAATACCATAGAACCCTACTATAGATCCCTTATAGACCCCTTTAAGGAACCCTTTAAGGAACCCCCAAAATAGTATGGGTAATTATTATGACCCCAGTACTATATATCCTATACAAACGCTTGTAGAACCCTTTAAAAGGCCCCCAAAAAACAAAAAAGTGCCTCCTCCCGTGGTTCGAGCCCACGTCTGCGTAGTCACCGATCTCGGCGGGGCGAAGCCGCTTTGACACTTGAGGGTTTGTTTTGGGATTAGGGTTCCTTTAAAGGGATCCTTTAAAAGGGTTCTATAAGGGTTTGTATAGGGTATATTGTATAGGGGCCTTAATAGTTACCCATACTATTTTGGGGGTTCCTTTAAAGAGATCCTTTAAAAGGGGTCTACAGTAGGGGTCTATAGTATACGGGCCTAAATAACTACCGATACTGTTTTGGGGCTCCTTATTATAACTATGGTATACTATACCCCATTCTCAAAATACTTAAGGCCCCTAAACCCTAAACCCTTTACCCTAAACCTTCTATGTTTATCTACGGTTCATCTAGCTTGTGGGCTTATTTCGAGCCTCTGGCTTCCTTCTTTAGGGTTTATGGCTTGTCCAGGGTTTTATGTGAGAGTTAATTCAGGGTTTAAGATTTCTTTAGGGTCGTTTAGTGTTGAGGGTCTAAGATTTCTTTGGGGGAGTTTCATGTTTAGGGTTTAAGATTTCCTGAGGGTAGTTTAATGTCTAGGGATTACGGTTGTGGGGCTGATTTAAGCTTTAAGGCTTCTTTAGGGTTCGAGTTGTATTTCTATTGCTAAATATTCAGGCGCCAATGTTATGGGCTTGGCGTCTTGCGCTTGCAAGTCCTTGGAACGATCTCAAACCCGCAATCTGAGCAACCCAAATCCGTCAAACCCTGGGGAGCGCTGAGACACAGCCCGGAAAGGGGAAGAGCCTGCCGGGTGCTGCAACCCAAGTCGCGAAAGGAGCCTTTCCTAGACTCTAATCCCCCCCTAAACGCTAAACCCTGAACCCTAAGCCCTAAACCCCTAAACCCCAAACCCTAAACCCTAGCCCCCAAATCCCTACAGTAGAAGCTAAGAAAGTTGGAACATCATTAGCCTCATGCCCTTACAGTAAAGTAAAGGGAATCCCAGCATGAATCATCCTAAATCGATGTTCCAACTTTCTGGGGTTCACTATAGACCCCAAACCCCTGTAGCCTAAAATTGGCCTTAAATCCCCTAAACCCTAAACCCTAAAAACCCTCAACCCTAAACCCTAAAACCCTAAACCCCAAACATCCCCAAACCCTAAACCCTAACCCCCAAATCCCTAGACCCCAAACCCTCCCTGACTGGGGCTCAGGCGATGGTCTGGATTCCTTAGCGCCAAAGGCTTCACAAGCGTCTCTGCCCACTTGAAGGGGGCTGAGGTGGTATCTAGAGTCTTAGGGGTTTTGGGTTTAAGGGCTTAGGGGTTTAGGGATTTAAGGGTTTAATGGCCTAGGGTTTGAGGTTTAGGGTTTAGGGTTGCTTGGGGTTTTGGGCTTTTGGGCTTTGAAGTTGGCATCGCGTGCTAGGGTCTTTGGGCCTTGGCCTTCGGGGTTGTGGAGCTTGGGGATTACAAAGCAGATGCCATACATGTGCTAAAACAGCTCGTCGCTCGAATTTCCACCAAAAAGAAGACCGGAACCTCAAAGGACACCTGCCAAACCATTACCTGCGAGGGCTCCCTGGTGTCTTCACACTGAAAGCACGACGAAGCCAAGGCTGCGTGGTAAAGGGCTTAGGGTTCAGAGCACGAATCTAGCATGGAGAGTGTCTTATTGTCACGGTGCTTTTTTGGGATCGTATATTTTGGGGAGTTCTTTTAGTATGTACAACTGTGCAGCCACAGCTGCTTCGTTGTCCGAAGTGGTACACCTAGCGGCTAACGCTGAATGATAACAGCGTTTGGGGCCTTTTTATGGTAGAGCTATTTGTAAACAGGAACCCTCAGGAGTAGTATTCTCAATTATTCCAACCTCTGTATTCGGCGTTTAAGGGTCTACGCGGTCTTGACGTTCGCAGCTACGTCGAAGTCGTCCCAAATCCCTCCCTCGACATGTGCTGCCGGGTGTCCGATGCCGTCCTTCCGAAATCAAGAGCGTCAAAAGATTTAATATTGGTATTATTGCTATTTCTGATATTATTGTTGCTGTTTATACTGTTAATTATTGTTGCTAATAGTAGTAGTAGTAGTAGTACTACTACTACTACTACTACTAGTAGTCGTCGTCGTAGTAGCAGTAGTAGTCGTCGTAGTACTACTACGACTACTACTACTACTACTACTACTACTAGTAGCACTAGTAGTACTAGTAGTACTAGTAGTACTAGTAGTACTAGTAGTACTAGTAGTACTAGTAGTACTAGTAGTACTAGTAGTACTAGTAGTACTAGTACTAGTAGTACCAGTAGTACTAGTAGTACTAGTAGTACTAGTAGTACTAGTAGTACTAGTAGTACTAGTAGTACTAGTAGTACTAGTAGTACTAGTAGTACTAGTAGTACTAGTAGTACTAGTAGTACTAGTAGTACTAGTAGTACTAGTAGTACCAGTAGTACTAGTAGTACTAGTAGTACTAGTAGTACTAGTAGTACTAGTAGTACTAGTAGTACTAGTAGTACTAGTAGTACTAGTAGTACTAGTAGTACTAGTAGTACTAGTAGTACTAGTAGTACTAGTAGTACTAGTAGTACTAGTAGTACTAGTAGTACTAGTCGTACTAGTAGTACTAGTCGTACTAGTCGTACTAGTCGTACTAGTACCAGTACTAGTACTAGTACTAGTAGTAGTAGTAGTAGCAGTAGTATTAGGAGGGCTTGGGGTTTGGGGGTTGGGCTTTCATGATTTTTGTGTTGCATTAGGGCTGTTGAGGCTGTTGCAGCCTTTGGGGTTTAACCTGCGGGACTTCGGGCTTGGGGTTCCAGGGTCTTGGGCTTTAGGGTTTAGGGTTTAGGGTTTAGGGCTCCCCCTCCCCCGCCAGGTCCCCAAACCCTAGTCCCAAGCTCGAAGGCCCTTAGCACTGAATGTTCCCCGACACCTAAACCCCTGAATCTGGAGACCTTCCCCCTTCCAAACTCCCTGAAACCCCAAAATCCAAACCCTAAACCCTACAGCGTCCTACAAGTACAATCCCTGAACCTGAGAACCTGAACCCTAAAATTCTAGATTACAATCCGTAGGACCTGCGCCCCTCCTAAAGTTTAGCATCGCTTGGACTAGAATTAGAACCCATACGAACCCCTATGAACGAAATCCGGCAAACTTGTGGAAGCCTGAAGGAAAACCTACCAAACCGAAAGGAAGAAGTATCGGAACTCGAGACAGCAAACTGGTCTTGCCATACCAGAAAAATCCTGAAAACTGAAACCAGAACATGTATAGTACCAACCCCCTAAATACGAAGTGTGTCAGGTACCCATACATAAAAACTGAACAAGAAATGGTTACCAGCCTATAAGAACTGATGAAGCAAAGCATCTAGGGCCCAAACAAGCACATAAGCAAAAAGTAAGATAGGCATGTCCCCTAAAAACTCCCGTAAAATGAAGCCCAACAAAATAAGGTTTTCAAGTAGAACGCCTATGCTTATGTAAACCCTAAACCCTAAGCCCTGAATCCTAAACCCTGAACCCTAAACCCTAAACCCTAAACCCTGTATAATGCTTCTGCTTATGTCCTTTTGGGGTCCCTAGGCCCTAAACATGAGCTCTCCTCCGGCTTGGCAGTGGTCACCCGCAGATCCGGAGTGCGGGTCTCCCCCTGAGGGGGGTTTAGGGCTCCAGTCTAGGGTATAGGGTTTAGGGCTTAGGGTTTAAGGGTTTAGGGTTTAGGGGTTTAGGGTTTAGGGGTTTAGGGGTTTAGGGTTAGGGGTTTAGGGGTATAGGGTTTAGGGTTAAAGGGCTTTTGTAGGTTTAAGGGCTTAGGGGGTTTAGGAGTTTGTTGGTTTAGGGATTTGGGGGTTTGAAGCGTTTAAAGCTTAGGGTGGAGGAAGACCTGAATAACTACGACGTAATCATCATTCCCTAGGGCACCTTTTTGTAGTTAAAGCGGGATCTACCGCAAAAACGTGTTCCGCTATGCGGGATTGGTATGAGAATCTACCAGGCCTTGAACGATCTTGATAGAGAGTTCTGAGTTCTGAGGTTGAACAAAGGTTCTACGGGGCTCTGCGAAGTAGAGTGGAAGAGGTACGGTGTCTAGGGGTAGTTGCAGTAGGGATCCCACTGTTTGGGCCTGTTATCAAGGTGGATCTCTCGAAATTACTACACCCTTCATATAGTGGCCTTAATCATTAGAATTGGGTTTTGGGGCCCGTTATACTATCATTATAATACAGAACCCCAAAATAGTGTAGGTAATTATTAAGGCATTAAGGCCCCTATGTGAACCCCGAACCTTGAGCTCCCTGGGCGTATCAGGCCTTCAGACGATGGGGCTTTAGCCCTTGAGCTTTCGTGGATCGGGCTTAAGGAGACGTTCTTGAACTCTGGCTTTGAGTCCAGGATGATCCAGGCCGTGTACGGTTTTTTGCAGACTCTTAGCTTCAGGGGTGGATGTCGAAAAGCATTTTACAAGTCTAGGATTTCCGGGTGTAAGGTTGAGGGTCCAGGGTCGCCAGAATCTAGGGCTCTTGCGGCTTAGTAGGGTCGAGGACTTGGGGTCGTGGCCTTGGCTATTCAGGGTGTGCAGTAGTGGAGTATCCACCCACTTTCTGTAGGCAGAGAATCTCCGGAGCATCCACAAGATTTTTAAACAGCATAGTGAGACTCTTAACGGGTTTACCGTGTAAGTTCCAAGTCGCGCATGCACATGCAATCGAGTTTGAATTTGACGTCTTCCGCGGCCTGGGCCCCGCCCTGTGTCCTATCCTTGAAGCTGAGCACGGACGTCCTCCTCAGCAAGACCCAAGAGACGAGCTATCGTGGGAGTGGACGTCCGCCACCCTGATTCGTCGCCTTTTGCGCTCAAAAACATCAACGCATGTGGGGATGGCTCCTCCCGATCACAGTGAAGGACCTGGTGGTTACGAAACCACACACGTCCTTTCCAATCAAAGTCAACATCGCTAGGGGGCAAGAACCTAAGCCGAGGAGCGCTCTGGCTCTGGTTGTCGGAACCCTACTTGAAGGCTCATGGGACTTAGTAAGTAAGGTTATAAGTAGGTTATAATGAGGATAACCCCACTTAGGGGACTTATAACCCCAGTTATAACCTACTTACTAAGTCCCATGATCCTCTAAGTACACCAGACTCCACACTCCTCATGTTGAGGTGTTTTGAGAAGCCTGCAAAAACCTTCCAAGACCCTCATAAAACCCGATGATACCCCCTAACACTCCCGAAAACATGCAAATTCCAAACCCGAAGCCATAAACCCTCAACTCTGTCTTCAAGAAACCCGCAAAACCTTTTTACAGCACAGAAACCCTCGCAAGGAAATCAACAAGAACTGAAACCTCCTGCTACTGCCCCTAAACCCTAAACCCTAGACCCTAAACCCTAAACCCAAACCCCAAACCCTAAACCCTACATCCTAAAGCCTTGAAACCCTCATGGGCCCCTTAACGAAACCCTTACAGAAACCCTAAACCCTCAACCCGGCACTCCCCACTCCCGAGCCCTTCTAGGACCCTTAAACCTCTACTTGGAGGTTCATGGGTAGTTATAGCTGGGATGATAAGTACTTAGAGGATCATGGGACTTAGTAAGTAGGTTATAATTGGGGTTATAAGTCCCCTAAGTGGGGTTATCCTAACTATAACCTACTTATAACCTTACTTACTAAGTCCCATGAGCCNGGATCATGGGACTTAGTAAGTAGGTTATAATTGGGGTTATAAGTCCCCTAAGTGGGGTTATCCTAACTATAACCTACTTATAACCTTACTTACTAAGTCCCATGAGCCTTCAAGTAGTTATAGCTGGGATTATAAGTAGGGTAAATATACTTATAACCCATATTAGGGGACTTATAACCCCACTTATAACTACCCATGAACCTCCAAGTAGAGAGTCGCACAAACCTTAAGCCCTAAACCCTAAACCATTTGGAACCCTTAAAGGAACCCTCTAAACGAATCCTCATGGGACCCTTACCCTAAACCCTAAATCCTAAACCTATAGAACCCTTATTAACGAAACCCCTAGAGAACCCTTCATAGAAGCCTACAGAACCCCTCAAAGAGGCCCTTTCGGGGCTTCCGAGGTCTTCAGATTGCTGAAGGAAAACCCTGAACCCTAAACCCTAAACCCTAAACCCTGAACCCTAAACCCTAAACCCTAAACCCTGAACCCTAAACCCTAAACCCTGAACCCTGAACCCTGAACCCTGAACCCTAAACCCTAAACCCTAAACCGTGAAGGACCCGGAGCCTCGGGCTCCCTCTTGACGACCTCACCGGCTCGGCTACCCAGAGAGCCCAAGACCCCTTAATTAAGGAATATGTAGGACCTGGGGTTCCTTTAAGGGATCTATAGGGTTTAGGGTTTAGGGTTAAGGAAGATACCTTAAATCATATATTAAGGAATATGGCTTAAGTCATAGGGGGTTCCTTAAAGGGCTCCTTAAGGGGATCTATAAGGGTTCTATAAGGGAATTATGGAATATGGCTTAAATTATAAGGGGCTTCATATTATGATTTAAGCTATATTCTTTATTTAAGGGGTATTGGGCTCTCTGGGTAAAGGAGCTGAAAGGTCCCTTTTGGTTGCTGACAGGTTATGGGGTCATAGGGTTTTGGGGTTTTGGGGTCATAGGGTGTTAGGGTTTTGGGGTTTTGGGGTCATAGGGTTTGGGGGTTTTGGGGTCATAGGGTTTGGGGTTTAGGGTTTTGGGGTTTTGGGGTTTTGGGCTTTCTGGCTTTAGGGCTTTAGGGTTTGCTTTTGGGGTTTGGAGTTTCGGGCGCTTTTGGAGGGTTAGGGTCGGTCCCGAGGCATTCCTTTAAGGGGGTTCTATAGAGGTTACTACAAGCTGAACGAAAGCATGTTTTGTGCGTTTTTGGCGGAACCACGATAAGAGTATAAGGGTTACTATACCGATCATTAGAGGGGTTATATGACGATTTATGATGAGGGTTCTTTCTGGGGGTTCGAGGTCTACGTGTTGGAGTTTACAGCCTGGTTACCGGTTTACTTGAAGGACTGGAGACTTAAGCCGGTAGACGAGAAGTAGGGCTGTAAGATGAAACCACAAGGGGGCCATAGCGATTAGAATACTGTAGGAACCTGATGAAGAAACCTTGGGCCTTTATTTTCCTTATATGAATCCTACTAATTTGGGGTTATAGGCCCAGGGTTGCTTAATCAGGTTCCTTAGTCAGGCCCCTCTACGTTTTGCGTCCTCGCAGTACGTCACACTTACCAAGTCCCCTATGCCTCAAGGTAATGTGAAGCATTTTCAGGCCGTTGGCGCCTGCACCCCCAACTGGTTCGTAGTAGGGAATGGGGGAATGGGTTGTTGAGACTATTATTGGGCTAATATGGGAGTTACCGAAAATTCGGGGTACCTTATTTTGGGGTCCTTACAATAAGGATCCAACTATTTAGCGTACACTATGATTGTCCCCTATTAAACTCCCATATACGGATACAGCGAAAACCAGACTAAACCTGTTGAGGAAGCGTAGTGATGGTGAACCGCACACATCCTAAACCCAAACCTATAAGCCCTATAAAACCACAGGTCTTACGAGCGCTATACTATATAACTCCGTAACCCTATTCAATCCCAAAACCCCTTTTGAGGAAGCATCCTAAGCCCCAAACTTGACGAGCCTTGCAAGCTATAGACCCTTTACTCTACAACTCCGTCAAGCCCTAGAAAACACAGTTGTCGGAGCGTGCAGTTCCTCCACTTGTCAGTCTAGCAGAATTGTATGTTGAATTAGTTGGGTACACTACTACCCTGTCCACACATACAGCGGGTCGGAGCTGGAACTGTTTCACTTCGGCAACGTTTGACCTCGCTGTTGAAGACGTCTACCACTCTGCTGTCACGGTCTCATCATCATCTCCCCAAGTTGCAAGCAACTGTCTTATAACAGATATGTCTTTCGCTTCCGCCGGCACGGTCCGCGCTGCTTGCGCATGCGGATTGCGCTCTTTGCTGCCTCGGGCCTAAATACTTCGCCCGAATTTCCTCCTTAAACCTTTGTAAAACCCTTATAGGCCCCTAAGCCGGGAAGTAAAAGCCAAGGCCGCGGCTGAAGGAAGTCCCGAGCGCTTGCCGGCCGGCAAAGGCAACTGAGGGCTTGTCGATTCTTAGTGGGGTCTTTAAAGGAGAGTTTATAGTGTATATGTTTACTCACTTTGGTTTTGCACGGTCTTTTCGGTTTGTGCAAGGCACTTATGACGGTTTTGTAGTGGGCTTAGAACCCTAAACCCTAAACCATTAGGCTGAACAGGCATAGGGCTTTGGACGGTATCTGCACGGGCTTTGCCATGTATCGTGCTTCTTTCGACGTTTCAAGGAGCTGCGAAAGCGAAAAAGAATGGATTTCAAAACCCTAAACCCTAAACCCGGTTTCATAGGCCTTCAGAAGGTCTAAGGGCTTCCAGGGTTTGGGGGCCTGTTCCCAGAGAGCCCAATACCCCTTAATTAAGGAATATACCTTAAATTATAGTAGGATCCCTAGTATGAGTTACGGAATATTCCTTAGTTAAGGGGTATTGGGCTCTCAGGGTTCTGCCGAAGGTTCAGCCAAGGTTTGGGCTGGTTCTGGAGCTGGGTTCTGGGCTTCTTCGGTTTTCGGGTCTTGGGTTTTAGGTTTTGATATGTTAAGCTTTGTCGTCAGCTATTTCGGCGTTTTGCGCTTTTGCGCCTACAGAGTTTGTGAGACTTATGCTTGCCTCTAACAAGAATTGGAAGTTTCCGGTACATATAACCCTAAATACTAAATAGTAAGGTCCTTGCTTTAAATACCCGCCATACTAAGCCACACCCATTCCAAAAAATATCAATCAGTAGCAACCTCGGTGCAGATTCGCTTGGTACGAGATCCGCGCATTCTTCACCGTCACACGCGGCGACACCTTGAAACACGCGACACCTTGAAACTGCTTCCCATGTTCAAGACCTCGTCGAAGTGGCCTGGATGGGAAGTGGAGATCGTCGACGATAGGCTGTCATCGATGAGGGCAGTGGCTTTCCTCTTCTTGTCAGCAACCGTCTTCACAGGTGGCGGCTTCGGATAGGCCAGCGAGCTGCCCAGGATGCGGCGAGCCTCGCGCTTAGAAACATCAGATATCCTGCCGAGATCGAACATGTAACAGCGCATTTACAAACCCCCAAAACCTCATGTAAAGAGTGACCTGTCATGTGCGACTTCTTCAAGGGTGGCGTAGGCCACTGCACTGTAAAGCACATACACTTCAGGTTAGAAAGGAGTTCTTCCGCTTATATAGGACGTCTTCGTCTCAAATTATACAGTCCTCTTCAACTCATATGGAACTTCTTGTCACGATTCTGCTCTGTAACATAATCAATTACACTGTAGGTTTGGGGTTTAAGCTTTATACCACTATCGATTCGGCTCTCTCGGTGAAAGCTCAACAGCCCCCCCCCCCAGCACCGAGCTGCAACTCTCGAAGCGGGTTTGGGGTTTAGAGCTTATCGTTTCAAGCTTAAAGCTTAGGCTTTAGGGCAAAATGATTAGGATGATTAGGATTTCAGGTTTTGGTCTTTGCACGTTTCGTGTTGAAGGCTCAGTAGAGTTCCGGGCTTAGGGTATGGAGTTTAGGATTTTGAGATGCGGGGACTCCGAAACTCTGCAAAGGCCTGAAAAGCTTGTAAACCTCATACAACTCTGCGCAACGCTGGAACGCTCTCTTCTAACCTGCAACAATCATGTCCCTAAACCCTGAACCATCATCTCAAACCGCAAAGCCTTCGATTTTCAGCTTGGCAACACCAAGGCCACCACCCTACTTCCTAAGCCCAAACACTAAACCCCAAACTCTAAACTCGTGTTCCGAACCCCCACACCCTACATACTTAACCCTAAACCGTGAACCCCAAGCCAAGGAAAGAAAACGGGCTGAGCACCGGCTTGGCGGGAGAGGCCACCTTGATTGGAAGCTCCACGGCTGTTGACATAAGAGCTTAGGGTTTTAGGGTCAGGATACATGCGCTGTCAGGGTGCTATGATCACGGCTTTGGGGTTGAGGGCTTGGGGTTTCGTGGTTTTCAGCCTACGGTTTACAGGACTAAAGCCGACCCCAGTGAGCCCTAATCATAGCCCTATGGCATCACTTAGCCTACTTGTCCAGTATCTTAGGGGAACTACAGGTTAACCTTTGGGATCATATAGGGATTATAGTACCCCAAAAAGGTTAAAGGTCACCTACTCTACTGCTAAGTTAGGCTCTTCTGGGGTCCCTGAGCCTGCTGTTGCTGCTTGCAGCCTTTGGCCCTTGGGCTAGGATTCTAGGATTTAGGGTTTAGGGTTTAGGGTTTAGGGGTTTAGGGTTTAGGGTTTAGGGTTGACACGTAGGCGTTGGCTGATTTTCTGGTCGGGGGTCCTAAAGAAGTTCTGGGTCACTCTGCACTTTTATAAAAGGTGCCTTGTGCAGGATATGAGGCCCCATACGACATCCCTAATCGTCTAAACAGGTATTCTTCATACCTACTTGATAGTTGTACGTAGATTCAAGTGTCCAGTTGCAAAACATATCGAACTCTGATTGCAAAGCGATGTTCTGGTTGCAAAGTGGTGCTTCTGGCTGCAAACTGGACGGAAATCGCAGGGGATTCCCGCGATCCGAACTCGCAAGGCCCAAGAGCCCGGCCGTGGCGGGAGGCACGGTGCCTTTACCACCTGGCTCAGCCTGCATAGATGCGTTGATCCTACACCAAAAACCTTCACATAAAGAAGCCCCTAAACCCTAAACCCTAAACCCTTTAGGGTTTAGGGTTTAGGGTTTAGGGTTTAGGGAAGGGTCTGGAGAGGCCTTAGCAAACTTAACACTTTAAACCTAGACGCTTGGCCCCCAGGTTGCCGCGGAAATTGACAAAAAGGAACTCATGAAAACAAAATCCTACTTAGAGGATCATGGGACTTAGTAAGAAGGTTATAATTGGGGTTATAAGTCCCCTAAGTGGGGTTATCCTAACTATAACCTACTTATACCCTTACTTACTAAGTCCCATGAGCCTTCAAGTAAACTTCAGGTAAAAAAAGGCAGGATGGCGACAATACCAGGAATAGTCTTAGTAATTCCCAAACCATCTAAAGGACGTAAACCTATGAAGTCAAAAAGGTGTCCACTATGTCAGCTGAGATGCGCGTTCTTCAAGGTATCTGCCTTGGGATCCCTTAAATTTACAAGGTCTGCGAAGTCATACTGTCCTCGGCACGATCATAGGGTTTAGCGGTCAAGGTTTAGGGTTTACGTTTCAGGGTCTATGGTCTAGGGCTTTCTCGTCATCCGCAGCATCAATGTCATCGCCCACGAGCACTACCAAGCATAATACCAATACCTAATCATGTTGAACATGACAGTAACACTTGTCACCAATAAATGCCGATGAAAATGAGGACAGAAACTGCCTCAACAATAAAGCCCAGTATCTTCAATCGTAATCCCGAAACCTCTAAGCCTGTAGCCTGCAGCCCCAAAACTCCAAAAGCCCTGAGATCTCGTAGAACACTAATCTAAGGGCCTTATCAGAATTTCAGAATAGGTCTCCTTTAAGGGTTCTTTAAACGGTTCTATAAGGGATCTACAATAGGGGTCTATAGTATAGGGGCCTTAACAATTAGAATCGGGTTTGGGGGTAGACTCTAGCATAATGAGGAACCCCCAAAACTATTTTGGTAACTACTCAGGCCCCTATACAACGGAGTTAAAGTCCCAAAGCATAGATTTCCCAATACGGAGGTTTAGGCTTCAGGAACTGTTAACTCAAGGGGGTTTTGAACTTTACCCAAGACCCCATAAATGAATTATCCCGAATAAACGCAACCGTATAAGCCTAACTATAACACTCTAAGCCCTTGACCCGAAATCATTAAATCCTAAAACCCTAAACTCTTAAGGATCCGTGATCAGGAGCCCTCAAGTACGTAAGGGAAATCCCAACAAACTATAAAAGCCCCTTTATCAAGCAGTATATCTTAAACTGTAAAAGGATCCCTAGTATGATTTACTGTGTGTGTGTGTGTCTCTGTCTGTCTCTGTCTGTCTCTGTCTGCGCCTGTCTGCGTCTGTCTGTCTGGGTCTGTCTGGGTCTGTCTGTGTCTGTCTCTGTCTGTCTCTGTCTGTCTCTGTCTGCCTCTGTCTGCCTCTGTCTGTCTCTGTCTGTCTCCGTCTGTCTCTGTCTGTCTCTGTCTGTCTCTGTGTCTGTCTCTGTGTGTGTGTCTCTGTGTGTGTCTCTGTGTGTGTCTCTGTGTGTGTCTCTGGGTGTGTCTCTGCGGGTGTCTCTGTGTGTGTGTCTCTGTGTGTGTGTGTGTCTCTGTGTGTGTGTGTGTCTCTGTGTGTGTCTCTGTGTGTGTCTCTGTGTGTGTCTCTGTGTGTGTCTCTGTGTCTCTGTGTCTCGGTGTCTCTGTGTCTCTGTGTCTCCGTGTCTCTGTGTCTCCTCTGTGTCTCCGTGTCTCTGTGTCTCCTCTGTGTCTCTGTGTCTCTGTGTCGCTGTGTCTCTGTGTCTCTGTGTCTCTGTGTCTCTGTGTGTCTGCGTCTCTGTGTCTCTGTGTCTCTGTGTCTCTGTGTCTCTGTGTCTCTGTGTCTCTGTGTCTCTGTGTCTCTGTGTCTCTGTGTCTCTGTGTCTCTGTGTCTCTGTGTCTCTGTGTCTCTGTGTCTCTGTGTCTCTGTGTCTCTGTGTCTCTGTGTCTGTGTGTCTGTGTGTCTGTGTGTGTGACCCTGGCACATGGGAGCAGATGGTCACTCCTTTGATTAAGTTTTCAACCATCAACAAAACTAAACAGTCAACAACATGTTTTTTCACTCCTTTGATTTAGTTTTCAACCATCAGCAAAACCAAACAGTCAACAACATGTTTGCAGGGGGACGGAGGGGGTGCAGGGGAACTCCGTCCAACGAAGCCTTCCCCTGCGCCCCAGGAAAACGTACCTGCATTGCCTGCGCCTGGGGCCCCGTCGTGGGCAGCTGGCGGGGCACTCATCCTCGTTCATCTTTCATCTCATTTCGTGCTACGTCATTCCTTTGTGTCTGGCGTAGCAAGGGGCCAAACCTCACCCCTTACAGATCATGTCATTCTGTTTTGTTTTTGTATGCCATTCCTGCGGTCTGGCGTACTTGGTATCAAAACTTTCATCTCATTTCGTTTTTCATCATCATCATCATCCACATCATTCTGCAGCTTGCCTCTGTCTTCGCTTTTCCTGACCTCTTCAGTCTTCTCTTCTCTTCTGCCGAATCCGTCAGTGTGTGTGTGTGTGCGTGTGTGTGTGTGTGCGTGTTTGTATGTAGATGTATGTGTGTGTGTGTGTGTGTGGGTGGTAGCACCGTGTAGCAACCCAATAAACCTTTTCTAGAACTCTACTGATGCACTGTTAAACACGCCACACCCTTCATTGCGGGGTTTTAGAGTCCCTGGGTTGGGTTGGAGTTTACAGCGTCAGCGGGATCCAGCCTGACCCTGTTGCTTGCCCACCGGGTACGGTGCCGCCTGCTGGGGGTTTAGGGCTTAGGGCTCCTACACGGGATCCTTCAAAGAGTTAGGGTTCTATAAGGGCTCTAAACACGATCCTATCCCAACAAAAATTTTAGGGTGTGGGATGTCGGTGTCAAGTTAGGCTTTGGCTAGCGGCAGGCTAGGGCCATAAATTTGCGGTTCAGGCGTACTGTATCTTGGGGTGTTGTTCAAAGTTTCAACTGTATAGGCCATCTGGCCAGAATTTACTTGAAGGGGCAGGGGACTTAGTAAGTGAGTTATAAGTAGGGTTATAATCAGGGTAATTCCATTTAGGGCACTTATAACTCTACTTAGAACCTACTTACTAAGTCCCCTGCCCCTTCAAGTATATAAGGAATATTCCTTCAGTCACCCTGAACTCTAAGCCCTAAGCCCTAAACGCTAAGCCCAAGCCCTGCACCCCGAACTTGAGACTCGCAACAACCGGACCGGCCCTCCCATGGTTTTGTAATGAGGGCCCTCTAAGGTTAAGAAAGAAAGTGGATTAAATAACCAGGGTAAGGTTTTGGTGTACCTTGACCTACCAAAACCTACTTTTTTGTAGGTTCTTATGATAAACCCTAATATGAATTTTATAGGCACCCTACAAAAAAGTAGGTTTTGGAGGGGTAACGTAGGTTAGAATCTATTCATATTCACATTCGAGAACCCTACAGTAAGTTTAAAGAATAGCATGAATACTTCGCCCCTCTATGTAAACATTGAGACTGCAAGGAGTAGGGGCCGCAAGGGTGAAAGCGGAGCAGGAGGAGGAAACAAAGAGCAGAGCTCCAACATATAGAAATTTACCAAGGCCCGGTACACCCCGTTCTTGAAGCCCTAATCAATCCCGTCTGGCACCCCACAAAGCCGTCTTACCCTCCAAAACGCCAAGATGATAGCCATATGAGTGGTTGTCAAAATTATGGTCCCCTTTTGGGTCCTTAATATAATACGGCACCTAATATTTAGGGTACCCAAAAAGGGACCCTAATTTTGACAACCACACATATAAATCTCCGCAAGACGACAGCGAACATGAAAAACTGTTGAACTCCCTGACAAAGCCCCGCAAGTAAGACCCCGTAAGGGAACCCTGATGAAGACTTTCTATAGCCCTTTGTAGTGAGCGTGGGAAGCCTGTAAAAACAAAACCCGGTTTGCCCGGAGACTCCAAAACCCCTTAATTAAGGAATAGACCTTACGTCATATTAGGGATCCTATTCTAATTTAGGGTATATTCCTTAGTTCAGGGGTTTTGGAGTCTCTGGGTGCCTGAGGCGGAGCGACGCGGATGGGCTGTGGCCTGGAGGGGCTTTGCGAAGTGTGCAAGGAACCCTAAACCCTAAACCCTAAACGAGGTCCAGGTGAGTTTTGCTTTTCTGCTGTGTGTGTTTGTTTTGGTTTCGGGACGGTGGTGTTGGATTTTGTCGAGTTTAGGGCTTGATTTCGGGGTGAGTTGCGTGTGGTCTCTGTTTGGGTGAACTTTTGGGGTGGAAGGGGGAGGAGGGTCATGAAGGCTGCCGGAGGGTTGCTTCCATGAGGCTGTGATCACAGGGTTGCGAGGGGACCCCTGCAGGGGCTCCAATCTCAACCCTGTGATGTGAAGAGCTACCAACGGTCACGGCAAAATCTAGATCCTTGCTTGTGGCAGACTCTGAAACCACCAGAAACAGCCACGAAACTTAAACCCCCACGACCTGAACGCCAAAAAGCCAAACCCAAAGAGCAAAACCTACATCCCAAAAGCCTACACCCCAAGCCCGGAACCTGCTACTATAGGGGCCTTAATAATTAGATTAGGGTTTTGGGGCCCGTTATACTATAATTATAGTAAGGAACCCCGCCACAAAAGGGTCATTATTTAGGCCCGTATATTAAACCTGCTCTTGCAACGGAGTTCCGGCGCCTGGTACCGCCCTGCCATGCAGACGGCGTTCCTTCGCTTCAACGAAGAGGGTGCTTTGGCTGCTAGTTCTCCGAACCTCGCAACCCCCATAATCCCTGCAAAACCATAAGATTACAAGCCCATGGGCTTGCAGTTTGGATGTTTTGGGGTTAAAGGTTTGGGCTTTTTCGCAATTGGGGAAAGGGTTTTCGGCTAGTGACGTTCGGCACTCTGGGCTTCGGGTTCCAGGCTATGGTTCTTAAGGCGTAAGTAAGGCTCAACACCTAAACCCTAAAACCTACACGCTTTGGGCTTTGGTTTCAGGGTGTCACCTCCAGAGCTTTCTGATTGATTTCGGGACTGGGTCTTCTAAAAGACGTTTTCTACTGGCTTCTCTGCTGCCGCGAAGGCTTCCGAAGCCTTCTTTCAGGCACTCTGACTATACACAAACCCTAAACCCTAAACCCTACTACGGCTTCGGACTTTTGACTCTTAGCACGGCCCTACTCTCCAACAAAGCCCTGGCGAAGCCTAAGAAGACCCTACGTTTCCAAAGCCCGACATAAGCAAAACATCCCTGAAATGCGGCGAATGCGGGGTATAGTTTACGACTTTACGGTTCATGATGCCGCCTCTGTTCATGACTCCTGACCCTAAACCCGAAACCCTTTAAGGGAATCCAATCCTAAACTTGGCCCTAAACCCCTAAACCACACACCCTTTCAAGGAACCCTTATTGTACCCGTATGGTACCCTTAACTTAACAAAGGTTGAAGCAGCTTCCGCCTTTGCCGGCAGCTTTCGCCCCCTTCTGCCACTGCGAAGGCCTGGGTCGAGGGAGCTCTGCATTGAAAGGGATCTTTCAGGGTTCTGCAAGGGATCTAACCATGGCTTCTATAAGGGATCTGTATCAGATCAAACAGAGATCTTTTGCAGAGCGCCTGGGTGGTTAGAAGGGGGTTTGTTGTGCATCTGGGTGCAGTGTAGTAGAAGCGAAAGAAGACTATAAGAGGACATTGTATTTAAATATGTGTTTTGCTCCAAGCTTTGGGCTGTAAAGCGTAGAGTAGCTTAGCAACGTAGAACACGAAGATGCTATGGAAGAGAACACAAGTACAGTGGTTCTCTCGTAGCGTGATACACATGTTTGCCATACATGGGTTGCACTGAACTGACATGAGATGCTACTAGTACTTTATGGGAACACCATGTAGTATCAAAGCATACTGTGAGAAGTGACACTGCATGCTCGATGAAGAGACAGGTCGGTTGCTGCATGTTATATAAACTATATAAGGTGACTATCCGACGATGGAGGTGGCAAAGCACCGTAGTGCTGCCTGAGCTGGCAGGGTGTATGCCTAACGCTTGGCTCTGGGGAATGGACCCACATGGGAGTTTCCGAAAATTAGGGGTACGATATTTTGGAGTCCTTATAATTTTGGGTCCCCTATTTTCGGAAACTCCCATATGCCCTTATCGAACCCTTGCAGGGACAATTAAGGAACCCTTCCAGAATCTAGAACCGTTAGCAACAAGAACCCCTCCTTCTCCTACTCAGGGATTAAACTGGGCTGCCGACGGGGTCCACGGCATGGCAGCAACGTGGACTACACGAAAAGATGGTCGGAGGGTTTCAAAGGGAGCTGTTCAACGCTCTTGTCAGGGTCATAGAAGGGCTCTGCGAGGGTTTCTGATGTTGGGGCTCGAGTTACTTTCGGTTCAGGTTGGAGTTTAGGGTCTAGGGTGTAGGATATCACCGAATGTACACTTACTTCCCCCCAAAAGCAAAGGTCAAACTGTCGAACAAAGAAAAGTTATGAGCGTTGCATCCTAAACCCTACACCTATGAGTATCTTTCCTTTTCTGGGCTTAAGTTTGGTGGGCTTAGGGTTTTTCTGGTTGGGGTGTGGGTCTCAAGGCTTCAATTCCATCGCTTCTTGCTGGCCCAGGTTTGCCGCGAAACCTACTGCTGGCAGCAAGGCGAGGCGGAGCAGCGGATAATCGAACTCTCAAAATCCGACAGTCCCAAGCCGTGAACCGGAAACTCTATAGAGGTTTCTGAGCGTTTAGGGCTCAAGCTTTAGGGGATATGTAGGGGTAGGGGCTGATAAGACGTCTGCAGGGACCTATGCGGATTTCTGTGGTGGGCTGTAAGTGTCGATGTGTATATTAATAAAACTCTGGGTATACAAGGGCTCATGGGGGGCTTTTATTACTAGCTCTTCGAAGCTCTTCAGCGTCGGGTTCTCTATTGTCTTACACGGTTCAGGGTTTTGAAATGAAGATATCCAGTGGGTCCTTTAAGGATTCGAGGTTTAAGCCTCAAGGGTTTAGGGCTCCGAGCTTATAAGGGTGCCGCAGGGTTGGCGGTGGGGGGTTAGGGCGACAGGTCTATGATTTCGGGTACTGAACCCGCAGACCCTGTGTGTCTTTATGGTTTAGCGCTTAGTCCCTCAACTCACAACGCGCGGTTGAGTTTGAAGAAGGATTGAGTTTGAAGAAAACCAGAACCCAATGAATTGGTCTGAATATTTGGGTAGAAGCCCGTATACAGCTGTAACCTCCAGAACCAGCACAATAAATATTCCGGCATGAGCTGTTGAACTCCCTGAATCCCCCACGATAAAGCCTTATGAAGCCGACTCTGATGCCACAGACGACCTAGAACAATCTCCGCGCGGCTACACCCTCAACCGCACGAGCCCGGTATGATTCGGCATTTGCAGAGTTCCCAAAGACGGCTGACTTTCTAGGAACTTGGGGTTTAGGGTCTTTGGCTCCAGGGTCTAGGGTTTAGGGTTTAGGGTTTAGGTTTAGAATCTTTGGGCTCTCCCTCAAGCTTACCTTTGGTTAGTAGGGAATGGAGGAATGGGGTACAATGATAACTACTATTACTACCATTCCTCCATTCTCTACTAACCAAAGGTAAGCAAGAGTAGCCAACTCGCATCCAAATGCCGGAAAAGAGAGGCTGGGGAGAACCTCTGCGTCACGGCCCGGGGATCCTCGCAAGGGTCTCAGTCTTTTTCTAAAAAAAGGGGTTCCTCTAAGGGCTCCTATAAAGCCATAAATAAGGAACCCATAAAGGGCTCCCAAAAAGGGTTCCTTTAACAGGTTTAGTTAGGGTTTCTAGGGCTTTAGGCGGGTCTCAAGGGCTTCATAAGAGCAAACGGACTCTCTAGGCTTCGATTAGGCGTTGTATGGGCGGCGTTCGGAGTTTGGGGGCGATGTTGTAGCCTAGACAGCTTATCGGGATAATGGGTGGCCAGAAGGTCTTGGGGTTGCGGGTTCGGGCAGAGCTCACGGTTTAGACTGGGATTTAGATTTTAACGGGCTTAGTGTGCAAGGGTTGCAAGGCCGAACCCTCGAGGGATCTGCAGCTCCTACTTATGTTGCGGTGGTTTGTTAGGATTGAAACGATGGAGCTCTTCTCTTCTGGGTGCCTGATGTGGCTACAAATCCTGCTTT
The DNA here is from genome assembly GCA_003297005.1 of Symbiodinium sp. clade A Y106. Classification (NCBI taxonomy): domain Eukaryota; class Dinophyceae; order Suessiales; family Symbiodiniaceae; genus Symbiodinium; species Symbiodinium sp. clade A. The sequence goes on from BGNK01000910.1 coordinate 118,519, forward strand.
TGTGGGTTCTATATTGGGGTCCCATACAGTTTCACCTACAGGATCCGACTACTCAGGGCTCAACATTCGGGCTCCTTATTGCCTGTAACCCCCATGCTTAAAGCCGATTGCGGCTCTTGTGGCAAAACAGCACCCGCAAACCTGAAACACGTCCGCCCGAACACCCCCAAAGTAGTCAAGGCCGCAGCCTGAAAGTTTCCCTGAACCTGAATGCCCCTGAAACCTCCCAAACCGTAAATCCCACCTCTGTGTGGGGAACTTGGGGATTTGCGCATGCGGCCACGTGTTTCTTAAAGACGGTGGACTTATACCACAATGGTATGTGGGCCATGCGCGGATGCCATCACGAACTGTTCATCAAGCCTCAATGATGGCTTATAAATAACCCCAGACCTAGACCTACACCTAAACCCTAAACCCTCATAGCAACGCGAAACCCTCATAGTAACCCTGGGCACTCCACCGGTCTGCAGAAACCCCACGCCGAAAAAAAAGTAAACTACTGGTAATCCTAAACCCTTATAGCAGTAACCCTAAGCACTACACTCTCATAGTAACCTCATAGTACCCCTTAGCCCTCATAGTAGCCCTAGGCACCTTACCGGTCTACAGCAACCCACGCCGGAAGCCACGGGAGAGCGCCTGCGACGCCGCTGGAACGCCGGAGCCGGGCTTTGTCGAGACGGGGCCTCGTCGGGAAGCTCAATACTTGGAGTGGCTTTGTTTTGTGAAAGGGATATATTATACCATACTTATGGGGTTGAGGGTTTAGGCTCTAGGTTGAGGTGTTTTGGGGGGGTGGATATATTATACTATACTTATGGGGTTTGGCGTTTCGTGGCTTCGCGGGTTTGGTGCTTAACAATTAGATTGGGATTCCCTTATGGGTTCCTTTAAGTGGGCCATCAGGGATGGTACAACAAGGGACCCATAATGTAGGGGGTTTTGGGGTTCTACATCCTCAGCCCCGATGTGAGGAGGAACCGGCTGGTCTTGTTTGCTTCCTGAAACCCTAAAGCACCCTATGCCCCCAATGCTGAGAACCCTGAACTTTCCCCTAAACCCTAAACCTCAACCCTATAGACCCCAGACTCTGAACCCTGAACCCCAAACGAAACACCCTAGCTCTTTTGGCCCCCCCCCCCTGAAGTCCGAACCAAGGAGCTGTTGGGAACAGGCGAGGCAGCCAAGGACCCAGCAGACCTCGCGCGACTTGAAGGCACGGTTTGGGGCGTTGAGGGTTTGGTGTTTAGGGCTTGCGGGGTTGAGGGTTTAGGGTTTTGGGTATCCGGCTCTGTGGCCGCGACGCCCTCCGCGCGGGCTCTCGCCGTTGCTGGGCAGCGCCCGGGGCGCGCTCCGAAACAATGGCGCGACCTCGTCGTCGTGCGAGTTGAGGCCATCGTCACCGTCAGACTGCCGTGCAGCGGGGTCTGCGATGGCGGGACGTGGGCTAGCGGGTGCACCGGCGCTTCGTCGGCGCGGCGAAACGCATCAGACTGGCTACATCCACGCAGGAGCGCAGGAGGCGTGTTTGCAAGTGTATGGGGGCCTCAGCAGCGAGCTGACGAACGACTGCTGACTAGCTCGTCTTGAGCCAGTAAGTTGCAGCAATGACATCCTAATTACGGCAGTACATACTCAACTGGCTGACTTCACATGTGGGCCACAAGACCCGAGTCGATGCACAATCATGCTGTGTTAGATACGAATGCGTGTTGTCACATCAGGGAGTTGTTGTCTTTGCTTGGTTTTTGAGTACAGGTCCGGGGTCGTGTGGTTCGTAAACGAAACCTGCTCCAGCGGGTGCCATCTAAATGCTGGCTTGCCGAAGCAGCTATCTGCGATTTCGAATCGGCAGCTGGAGACAAATTATGTAGCAGTCATAGCAAGCAAAGTGTCTGATTCCTTTCCCGGGGTGCAACTACTTACCCCAGCGGGGTCTGTTCCTTTTTGGTTAATATCAATGCACGCCACGCGGATGTCTTGTGAGAGCAAGGAGTGAAACAAGGATGCATGCCATCCTTTGCGTGGACCTATATTACTATTTGTATTATTTTCATAATTGTTGCCTTGTATTAGTCCTAATGCGATGATTATTTCTACCACCACCGCCATTACCACCATTACCACCACTACCATCACCACCTTGCTACGACCACGACCACGACTTACGATTATGATGATGACTACGACTATTGCTGCAGCTGGTTTCTGCAAGGTGGGGGTTGGCCGTGCCCAAAGATCTGAAAAAGTCGCGCAACAACCTAACTTCCGGTCGGAGCGCTTGGCTTTGATGACATGACCGTCCGCAACAGAAAAAGTTGCCGAGCACTCCCCATGTGGCCGATTGACGCGACCATGCTGTCCCGTGGAAGCCACGCGATATCCGCAAGCCCGGGCACGTGTAATGCCTCAACGTCTTGCCTGGCTTGATGACATGGCGGAATCTCCAAATCTAAACATGCTGATTCTTTTCTGATTTCTCTCCTTTTTTGACCCCTCGCTGCATCCGGGTTTCGCCCGCTGAGTCACGCCCAAAGCACGTGCAGGAAGCGCACGGTTTTTTGCCCCCACTCACCGGGCGCGCGAGACACCAGCACGATGTCATATGTCCCCATCCATGATGCTCCCTATCTCGGTTCCCAGTATCCCTTTGAAAGTTTTAATAAGAAGATGGCAGAAAAAGGTGTAGACCAGCCTAAACCCCAGGCCTAAATCCGAAGCCTTAAAGCCTCAACCAACCCCTAAAGAACTGGATTTCAGTACTGGGTGTTTGAAGTGCTAGGCTTCAAGGGCAGGGTCAAGGATATAAGCCTTGGCAATCACCCGATATGAAAGGTACCGGAAAGCCCTCAACCCTAAACAAAACCCTTGAATCTTGAACCCTAAACCCCAACAACCAAACTCCTCGGCCGACATAACAGCCCTAAACCCTAAACCCTAAACTGCCGAGGGCTCCGCTGACCATTTGCATGGGCGCTCGAAGCTCCGACCGAGGCCCCCCGCCGAGCGTCTCAACAAGACGATGAGGGCTTCCCGGTCTGCCCTCTGCCCTGCACGGCCCTGCCCTACGCCCTGCCCACCGCCCTCTTTGGTGCCTGCCCTCCGCCCTGCTCTGCCCCCAGAGCCTCTGCCCTGCGCCCTGCGCCTTGCGCCCTGCACCCTCCAGCCCTTGCCCTGCCCTGCCCGCCCTGCCCGCCCTGCCGCCCTGCCCTGCCCCGCTGGGCTGGCCTGCACTCTGCTGCCCTGCGTGTTCACACTTCGAGCAACCCTTACAGGGTGTGAGGAGCAAGTTGTTTGTTGGAAACTCTCGTCGAGTGGCCGGCACAGGCCGCGAGGACCCACAACCCCGACACCAATCCATCTCAGCTGTGGTTTCTGTGAAAAATAATCGTTTATGTGTCGAGCTGCGAAAGGAAGCCGCCCCCCTTTGAGGGGGGTTTAGGGGGTGAACCCTAGACCCTAGTTGAGAATAGTTGGGGTGGTTGGGGCGGGACTACATGCTGACGCAAGCGCGCGATAAGTGGGTGCGCCCCTATTCCTAAAGTAAAAGGCGCACCCACCGCGGGCATACTGTTACACAACCCTAAACCCTAAACCCCTGTACCCAAGAGCCTCTGGGCAGCGCTATAGGCTGCGAACTCCTCTTAATCCTAAAGTTTTTTGGGGTTTAGAGTTTAGGGTTCAGGGCTCATGCCTTGTGGGGTTAGGGCCAGGGTTTAGGTCCAGGGTCTAGGGTTCAGGGTTTAGGCTTTAGAGGGGCCTTCTCTCCCCGGCAGTTTAGGATTTAAAGTTAAGGATTGGGGCAGAATCTACTTGGAGGCTCATGGGTGGTAATAAGTGTGGCTACAAGTAGGGTAACTGTAGCTATGACCCACTTATTTCCAGCATAACTGGACTGCAAAGAAGGCTCGAGGCTGTTGTCGTAGGGATTAGGGTCAAGGACAAACGCGGCTTGGGATTTGTTCAAATCGGGTATACGGCTTAGGTCCTCGGTGCCTTTGAGGCGAGTATTTTGAATCAATCTACCAGAGCCCCTATATTGAGCCATAGACCGCGATATAGTCAACAACAACGCTCATAAGGAACCAACAACGAACCCTTCAAGGATCAGCTCTACTAAATCATGATGCAAAACCCTTCGGAAGACCTACAGTCCTACAGGAACCTTACCTTCTGAAGCCCTTCACAGGCCTATAAAGCGTTGCAGCTCAAGCCTTTCAGAGTCAGAGTCTAAGTCCTTGGCTGCATTCCACGTTCCGGCCCCACAGCGGCACCTCGAAAGCACCACATCAGGCAGGGTTGTCCTTCTTAGGTCGATAGACAAGGTTCCATACCCTGGTTCCCTTTCGACGCATCCTTTAAAGAACAGTCTGTCTAAAAACCAGGAATGCCGAATAACCACAATCGTAACAGCAGGTGGGCAAGCCCAATACTCCAGAGTTAAGGAGTGTTCCTTCATTATATAATAGAGCTTCTGAGTGCGATTCACAGAATTACAACAGCAAAAACGTACCATGAGGTGCGAAGCCCTAAACCCCAAATCCCCCCAGAAACCCTGAACGGTTTTGCAGTTTAGGATGTGATTTCGGATGAAAGAGTTGAGTTCAACCAGACGTGACTGGGCTGCCTCGCAAACTACTTACCTGGTATGCATGATATAGTATAAGTATAGTCTTATATACTAGAGATGATTGTACTAATATTCATAGCAATTCGAATACGAACATTAATACCAATATAATTGAGCTTCTCTTCTATGAGGCTGACAGGTCCCAGGAGGATAACGCTGCCAGGAGAACCTTCGGCCACCAGCAAAGGAACTCCACTGAGCTATCGGGGTGTACTATATGGGGCCTTAATAATTAGAATAGGGTTCCTAAACAGGGTCCCTTAAAGCGTTCCTTAAAGGGTTATTTCAATAGGATTTTGGGGCCCATAATAATGAAACCCCAAAATACAGTAGTATAGGTAATTATTAAGGGTTTAGGGTTTAGGGGTCCAATGCGATTGGGATTCCAGTTGAATCCGGATCCGAAAGCAAAGGGCATCCGAGTCTCGTTGCCACGCAATGTGAAGCCCTCCTTATATCTATGTGCCGTTTGAAAGCATCACAGACCGTGATTGGACTTCCTTGTGTTCGAGCGCTTGTTCAACTTCACACTCTCCCTCACCTCCGAGTGAGAGGTGTTCTTGACAAGCGCTGGCCCTAAACCCTCAACCCGAGTAGCTGAGAAAGCCCAACTTATCTCTGCACACCATCGGACGGCACCAGAGACCGTGACTGGGCTTTCCAATGCTGTGGCGCATCCTCTCAATCTCGCGATCTTGCACTCAAAACCGCAAGGCGCGTGCTTGATGGATGCGGCCAGCCACAACCATCTTCGGCCAGTAAGCTGGGATGTAAGCTCGTGGCTTCGGGGTGTAGAGTTTGCGCTTCAGGGTCTGCGGCTGTTCTGCAGAAGGCTTTGTTTGAGCCGGCTACTGTGGGCTTTCTGCCGGGTTGCAGGGTTTCGGGCCTCTCGATGCGACCCTGTTTGCGGGCGAGTATTGTAGCAAGCTCATATGTCAAGTTAACCACTTTGAAAGGGACCCCAGAATGAGAAAACCCCAGCTGTGCAGGAAGCAGACTAGGGCTTTGCACAAGCTCCTCATCTGAGGTCAAGTGTTCCGACTTTTCAGTTCAAAACTTGAACCCTTAGTACCTGGGCCCCCCAAGCCTGCCTACAGCCCCCAAAACACCTAAACCCTGCGGACTAAACCCTTAGAACCCAAAACCCCAAACCCCCTAAACCTCTCGATCCGCAACCCGAAACCCAAAAACGAAATAGCCCAAAACTCTGTACCCTAAACCCCAAATCCTAAACCCTTGAACCTAAACCACTAAACCCCTCCGTAGCAGCCGAGTCGCATTCCACGGCCGAGGCACAGAAGGATACTCTCAACTAGGGACCTCGCCGGTTTAGGGTTTAGGGGTTTAGAGGTTTAGGGGTTTAGGGGTTTAGGGTTCTATAGGCTTTGAGTTTAGGGTTTAGGGGTTTCGGGCTTTAAGGGTTTCGGGGTTTAGGGCTTTTTCGGGTTTTAGGGTCGAGGTTGCAGACACCTCCCAAACTTTGTGCAAATGAAGGAAAATCACCGACCCCTGGAGATTTTATATAGGGCCCCAAAAAACCACATAAGCAAAAATAAGGATAGGGATATCCCATGTAAACCCCCTTATAATGAAGCCCAATAAGGTAGGGATATCCCCATAAGAAGCTTATGCTTATGTGCTTTTGGGGTCCCTAATTATAGGGTTTGTTTTAGGGTTAAATAGGTTTCTGATGGGATCTCACCAGGGCTTCATAAGGAAGATGCCCGCAATGAGAATATTGGGTTCCTTAACATGCTTCACGGAACAGCCCTCAACTCTGCATTAACGGTGTTCATGGTTCGTTTCGGTAGCAAAAAGGGTTTCAGGCGGGGTCCATAAGCGTCCTCCACAAATGGGCCTGTTGCAAGACCTTGATCCAAGCCTGGTAGAACCTTGAAAAACACCGCACGGCCCTTGTAGAAAGGCTTGTGTAAAGCCTACGAAGACTCATGAAACCTTGGTGGCGCTGGGAACCCTGAGTAGAAGCCTTATAGTAACCCTTTTGGCACTCCTATAGTAACCCTTACAGTGACCCTCATAGTCTTTAGGCTCTCGCTTGCTTGTTGTAGGGCTCTTTGGCGTGATGTCTTCAGGGATCTATATGGCTCAAAACCCTCAAAGGAAGAGCTTTGAAGGAACATGTGACGTAGGATAATATAGGGGCCGTAACAATTAGAATAGGGTTTTGGGGTATATTATACTATACTTATAATAAGCAACCCCCCGAAAAAATATAAAAAAATTTGTAATTATTAAAGAAGACTTGTTTGGTTCATGGAAAGGGGTTTGCTAATCAGGGGTTTCAAGTATCCTTTCCAGTTCCAACAGTGACCCGCGGTACGGCCGAGGCAAATCTTAACATCAGGCAGGCAAGGCCTAGCGGACACTGAGCGAAGCACACCGCTGGTCCCAGCACCATCACCAAGAATAGCGCCTCAATCTTTAAGCATTCCTTTAAGTGTTCGATAAGTGCGCTACAAGGCTTCTACAACAACGGCTTTACGCTTCAGTATATGGGCCTCGACCCTCCGTGGTTTGGGGAGTTCGTGGTTGGGGGGTGCACTGCATCACCCCGTCTGCGAGAGCCTGAGTTTTTGGGAGACCCATTTTGGAGCGGTTCCTCCGGTTGGGAGTTGTCGGTGATGGGTTGAGGGTTTAGTGTCCAGGCTGTGCGTTTAGGTTCAGGGTTTCCGGATTTAAAGGCTTGCGGTGAATGCTGTAGGGCGTAGGGCTTAGGGTTGGCTTTGGGTTTTGAGGCTTAGAGAAAAGGTTCTGGATTCAGAGAAATGCTCTGGTTTCCACCAACTAGGCCCGAAAACTTTCCACAGGTAGCCAGGCTACGGATTGTCCGGAGCGGGCTGCAAGGTTTGCGGTTGGGAGTTTCCGAAAATGAGGGACCCTAATATAGTACCCAAATAGTAGGATCCTTATTATAAGGATCCCAAAATAAGGCACCCCTAATTTTCGGAAACCTTCGTTTAGGGGTTGAGGATCGTATGGGGCTGTATGGTTGGTAACAATTGGCTCAGTGGACGTTCAGCAGTATTACAATGCCTTGGCGGTTTTCGGACTTCTGGAAGCTAATTCCTGGGCCATAATAACACTAAACCATATCTTCAAAAACCCTAAACCCTAAACCTTAAACTCAACCATCACTTCAATGGGCCCAGCTTGACTCTAGATTTAACTGCAAATCCTTCCCTAAAGGACCCAGCCCACGACACAAAGCCCGAAGCACCTGAAACCTCGGCCGGGGAACGCAAAGAGAAAAATTCGAAAGCCTTCAAGGACATGCTGGCCAGGATCACCCAAAAACACTACATGCGGGATATAGTTGAAATGTGACGACGAGTCCGATGCCTACTGTATCCGTACCTATTCGGCCTCAGCAAATTCTGGGACAAACAACCCCCGGTGAGCTTGCGGTTAAGTTAGTGAGACCGAAGCCCCACATGGTGAGCTTGGGCTTGAAGTTTAGGGGTCTGAACCTCCCCCAAAAAAGGCCTACCCAAACCTTAACTTCTAAACCATTCTGAACCCAACGACTCCCTGATGAAGGGCCCTGCCCACAGAAATGGCCGGAAGATGGACCGGAGAGCGCCCATGAGGTAAACCACGCAGGCAACTGGAGCGTCACTTGCGGCAAAACGCTTTACAAAGGCGACACGAAGCTCTATCCCCTGGATCAAAGTAGCCCAAAAGCCCTATATAGTATGGTCTTTGGGCCCAAAAGCCTTAATATATGAGTCCTTAGATCCCTAGGGTACGAGGGCTTTATGCGGTTTGGGGAATTTAGGGGGTGAGGGTTGACGGCTTAGGGTTTGCAGCGAGATGGGCTTGTCAAGACTGTTTCTCCTAGGGGTGGGGCACTAACGTTTAGAGACTCTGGGTTCTGCATGTTGGAACTGCTACCCTCGCTCTTGCCGGTACCATGACGATTGGTGTTCCGATCATGAGCAAAAGTAGAAGTAGAACTGGAAGTAGTAGCAATAATGCGACGAAGAGGAGGAGGAGGAGGAGGAGCAAGAAGAAGAGGATGACCAGCAGGAGGGGTAGTATGTATATAGTGAGAGTGGTGGTGGAAAACTAAGACCAAAACTCCAAACCAGGATACCGTTAAAAATCCTGAAACTTCGATGGCCTGTACCCTAAACGTGAAGCCGCCGACCCTCAACCGTGAACCCTGAAACGCTTCCGACCCAAACACCTTACAAAACGAGCGCCCGGCAGCAAACGAGCATCAGCGCCTTGGTAGGAGGGCACCCCGGTTTTTATTAGGGTTCTATATACATTCTATCAAGGGTTCCCTTAGGGGGTTCTGTGCAGAATTTCAGAAGACTTCTTTAAAGGGATTTACAAGAGTGAGACAAGGGTGCAGCTGAGGGGTTCATCAAGGCTTCTATCAAGGCTCTATACAGGTTCTATGCTTTCTCATAAGGGTTAGTCTTACATACTTGAAGGCTCACGGGACTTAGTAAGTAAGGTTACAAGTAGGTTATAATTAGGATAACCCCACTTAGGGGACTTATAACCCCAATTATAACCTACTTACTAAGTCCTATGATCCTCTAAGTAGGGCTTGCGGTCTAGTCTGTGAGGCTTGGGGGTAGAGGGCCTGGGGTGCAGGGGACTTCGGATCTGCGGATTGAAATCTTCGGGTTCAGCGCAGGCGGGCATGATACTCAAAAACTGAAAGTTGCGCTGCACTTGAAGTAACATAGAGGTCTGAATCATTAATATTACTGTCCACTTATACCCCAACCCGTGCTAAAATTGATAAGGCCCTATCTTGCGTTTCCCGAAAAGGGGCCCAAAAGGGGCGCGCTCATGCAGATCTCGAGAAGCATCGCCAAGACACAGGAAATAGGCTGTTATGTATATTGTTGTTCTTCTTGTTAGATGGTAGATGGTACAGAGTACATCGTGCGTGCGTGTACATAACATGCGTAGGTGCATAAAAAGTTTGTACATATTTATACAAGTATATTTCAATATATATATATATATATATACATATATATATATGTAATTACTTATTTATCGTTCTATTTGTATTTGTCTGTTTGTTCTTAAAGGGGTTGGTTTCTCCGCGCAGCGGCCGAAAATCTATTCCCAGTCGGACGATAAAGCATGTTGCTTACAACCTTATGTAGAACTAACCCTGAACTTTGCAGAAATCGCCCGTCAACCAAAACCGCTTGAATTCCCAATCCCAATCACGAAACTCTTCACGAAATACAAAACCAACTCTCAAAGAAGATAACCCTAAACCCTAAACACGATCAAACCGCAACCACCCAAACCCCTTCGAATCCCGTGCTGAGACGCACTGTCTCCAAAACGTGATGTTTTTTGCATTATAACCCCAAACCCGAAACCCTAAGATCCCTTACAATATGGTACCACTCCCCCCCCCACCCCAAAGATTTAGGTGTTGTGTTTGCAGAGAAGGGCCAGACAATACTTAGCATGATGATTCCGGTCGGCTTGCCGATAGGGAGTTGTAACAAAAAGCCACGACAACATAGGTTATTGCCAGGAAGCATATATATATATATGTATGTACGTACATACATGTGTATATATATATACACATGTGTATATATATATATATATTATATATACAGACATATTAATACATACACATAATATATAGATATGCATACATGAAGCTCCCATATAACCGCATACGACCCCCCACAGGCGGCCAGGCGAGGAAGCCAAAGTGCGCACGGAAATCTTCCGAGTTGGGCCTCGGTTCGCAAGGCGCCTCCTAGGGGGGGGTGCTTTGGGGTTTAGGGTGTCGGGGTTTAGGGGTTTAGGCTTCAGGGTGTAGGGTTTCGGGGTGTAGGGTTTAGGGGTTTAGGGGTTTAGGGGTTTAGGCTTTCGGGTGTAGGCTTTAGGTGTAGGGTTTAGGGGTTTTTGGGTTTAGGCTTTAGGGTGTAGGGTTTAAGGTGTAGGTTTAGGGTGTAGGGTTTAGGGGTTCAGGGGTTCAGGCTTTAGGACGTAAGGTTGAGGGTGTAGGGTTTCGGGGTTTAGGAGTTTAGGGGTTTAGGTTTCGAATAGTTGGCTGCGTGTGTGTTGGGGAGAAAGCAGCAACACACACGCAGAACGTTCGTGTCAGTCCCACCCCCGACCACCCAGCTCACAAGCTTAACGTGGATGGGATGGATGATGGGATGGAAGGAAATTCTCAGTTTGATTTCACCCCAAACTCTGAATCAAACTCTGGCCCCTAACTCTGACCCAAACTCTGACCTGGAACTTCACTACCGAAGACTCGGACTCCATATTCAGCAAACTGTGACCCCAAACTCTGATCCAAACCTTGACCCAAACTCTGACCAAAACCAGTTTCAGGGTTTGGCCTTGGGAGCCGAGACTCGGATTCGGACCCCAAACTCGGACCCAGACTTTCTCCCAAACACTGGCACCAACTCTGACCCGAACTCCGACTCCAAACCCTGAACTCGAACCCTGATCCATACCCAGACTCCAAACCCGAGACCCAAACTCCGATCCAGACTCCACACTCTGGCGGCAAACTCTGACCCAAACTCTAACCCAAACTCCAGACTCTGGCCTAACCTCTAACCCAAACTCTAACCCAAACTCCAGACTCTGGCCCCAAACTCTGACCCAGACTCCACTCTGGCCCCAAACTCTGACCCAGACTAGACTTTGATCTAGATTCGGGCCGCAAACTCTGACCCAGACTCCGGACAATGGGCCCAAACTCTGACCCCAAACTCTGACCCAAACCCTGACCCAAACTCTGAAACAAACTCGAGGGGTTGTACTTATAGGGTTTGGGGTGGCTAGTAGTAAACTATTACGAGAACCACCATCTGGAAGAGTTTTGGCGTTCGTGTTGGAGTTTGAGATCCAGCCGGTCTCAAACTCAACGTTACGTGTAAGTGGCCTAGACAAGTTCGGGAGTAAGCAATACTCCCTCGGCATTCCGGTCCGCCTAAGTCGAGGCGGACCGGGTTTAGGGGTTTGGGCTTTAGGGTGTAGGGTTTAAGGTGGTGTAGGGTTTAGGGGTTCAGGAGTTTAGGGATTTAGGGCGTAGGGTTTCGGGCTTTGTTGTGTCTCGAGGTTGTTGATGGCTTGCTGCTTCAGGTTTAAGGGTTTGAGTTTAGGATTGATGCTTTGTTGTTTAGGGCAGTTCGTCCTCAAAGGCTTGGGTTTGGGGGTTTGGGGTTTGGGTCCAATACAAGGGCCATGATAATGGGAAGAGGGTTGTGTGGCATCTTATGGAAAAACTGTGCGGGGACTACAAAGGTAGATTACTATTGTTGACTATTCAGACCTGTGTGTTAGGGTTAGGGCTTGGCAACTTAGGGTGGGGTTCAGGAGCTGAGTGTTGGTAAAGCAACGTCAAGCCCTGCTGAGTCTGACGCGGTCTTACACTCCACAAACCGCTAAACTTTAGCCGCTAAACCTTTTTATCCATTCTTCCGGAACACTGGCGCTAACCCTAGCCCTCGACACCCTGAACTCTAAACCATGTTACCCTAAAACCTAACACCCTCAACCCAAAACCCTGAACCCCTAAACCCTAAACCCTGAAACTCTAAAACCATAAACCCTCAAACTCTAAAACCCTAAACCCTGAAACCCTAAACCCTGAAACTCTAAAACCCTAAACGCTGAAACTCTAAAACCCTAAACCCTCAAACTCTAAAACCCTAAACCCTGAAACTCTAAAACCCTAAACCCCTAAACCCTAAAACCCTCAACCCCTGTATTCAAGAAACCCGGAAGTTCGAAGCCTGGGGCGCCCACATCCCGCACTCTGAAAGCGAATCCCAAAACGGTTTATTTCGGGTTCAGGGAGTTAAGGTTTAGGGATTTAGGGGCTTAGGGATTTAAGGGTTTAGGGGTTTAGGGTTTAGGATATGGGTAGTTCTCTAAATCAGGGTCCCCTTCTCAGGGTTCCTGAAAGGCTCCGTACGGGTTTCTACAGGGGCTTCTATACGGGTACTAGAAAGGGTAGTTCTCTAAGCTAGGGTCCCTTTTAGGGTCCTTTTATAAGGGTGCCGTTCTACGGCTGATGGACAAAATCCTGCATGACCCATAATAAGGAATATACCATAATTCCCATAGTTTAGGGTCCTTAGGGTCATGCAGGATTTTGTCCATCAACCGTATTTGGGGACCTAAAGGGGGACCGAACTACCCATATCGAAATCCCTAACCTGAGGCTTCAGGGATGTAGGGATTTTTGGAGACGGTTTAGGGTTTAGGGGTTTAGGGATTTTTGGAGAGGGTTTAGGGTTTAGGGTTTAGGGGTTTAGGGATTTTTGGAGAGGAAGTGGCTTCGGGACTAGAACTCTAGGGCTTGGAATTAGGTTTCCGGGGCCGTAAAACGTTCAAAACCGACAATCAACAACAGCAGAGGAACACACAAACAAACGACACTTTAACGTTGAAAGAGGAAGAACACTACAATACCCTAAACCCTAAACCCTGAACAATAGAGAAAAAACACAACGCCGCGGTTCCGAGCCAGGTCCACGGCTTCTTGGCCTGCGCAGACCCGTGTCGCGACCGTAGGAGCCTCAATTGGGTTCGGGCTCACGATTTGAAGTGTTTATGCTGTTCGTATGTTCAGCATTTCTTGGGTGTTTTCTTTTGTTGTTGAGAGCTTGGTAAGTCTTTGGTTTTGGCTCGGGGGGGAATGGTGGTTAAGGTGGTGGGTTTAGAGGTATGTTTTCGGCTAACTTTGGTTTTCGTTGGGTTCTCTTTCACCAGGCCTTCGACAAAGCTAGTTTGCAGAACAAGAGCATGGGCTTTGGGGTTTCGCCTTTGCTTGGGCGGCTGTGTCTGCTTGCGGGCGGCTGTTGACATGTACGCCTGAACAATCAGACATACTACTCGTCAGGGTTCCTAAAACTGTTCACAGTATAAAATCACCAAAAAACCCTAGCCTAGTCTCTTTCAGGCACTATGTTTTGTTCGGTATTTAACCCCTCAACCCTGAAGCCCAAGACCGCAAGCCCCCAAACCCTGCTTGGAGGTTCAGAAGACCTAGTACAATATGGGAGTTTCCGAAAATTAGGGGTACCTTATTTGGGGGTCCTTATAATCAGGATCCTACTATTTAGGGTACTATATTAGGACCTAGTAAGTAGGGATACAAGTACCTTAACTGAGGTTAGATGCAAATGTAACTACGGTCACCCTGACAGCCCCACTTTCTAAGTCCTCTGATCCTTTTAGTAACCGTCCCACCCTTAACCCGAGCCCAGAGCCCAATGTGTCTTGATTGAGGAACATTCCAAGCCAGAATCCTGAAACACGGAGACCTGAACTCAAAACCTTTGAGGTCTAATGTCAGGGCCTTTAGACGAGGGTTTGGGGTTATTCGATAGTATTATACTTGATGGACCCCTTAATAAAGAATAGTAGTACTGGCAAGTGTTCTGACCCATGTATTAAACCCCGCGCCCTACTTCCTGATGAGCCCGAAACCCCTAAACCAAAACCATACACAGAATCCATAAAGGAACCCACCAAAGAAACCCTTAAAGGAACCCGCCCTTCGAGAAGAACCCTTCAAAGAAACCCTTTCAAGAAAACCCTTAAAGGAACCCTTCTAAGAAAACCCTGAAAGGAACCTTTACAAGAAACCCTTAAAGGAACCCCAGTTGAGGCGTCCGCGGCATGGTATCAGAGGCCCCCCCTCGAGCCAAGCTTTTCGCTTTAGGGTTTTAGGGTTGAGGGCTTAGAGTTTCAGGGTTTCGGTGTTTATGTGTTTTTTTTTTGATGGCCTTTTTGGGACTGTGCAGCTGTGGTTTAGTTTTTAAGGTTCAGGATGTCGGAGTTTGTTATCAGTTGTTCGAGCTTTGGGGGGTTCAGGGTTTACGGCTTACGGCTTGCAGGTTTTTACGGCTTTGGGGCGCTTTGGGGCGCGACAAGGCTTTAGGCTTTCATGGCTCTGGGCTCATGGGTTCAGAGCTTCAGGTTTTAGGGCTTTGGGGGTCTGGGGGCTTCAGGTTTTTGCGTATTGGGGCTGCAAAGCTTCAGGGTTTAAGGTTTGGGTCTCAACAGTTTCGATGCCTAGGTTCCCGAGTATACCCTGCATATCGAACGGACGGCACGCGTTGGCAGGACCGCCCCTAAAAGACACGAGTTGACCACGAGACCGTGCCCGAAAACAGATGGACCGTGAACTGTTACTATAGGGGCCTTAATAATTAGAATAAGGTTTGGGGTTCCGTTACACTTTATTATAATAAGGAACCCCAAAATTGCATTGGTAATTATTGCGGCCCCTATGTTAACGGCTGACGCCCAGGTCGCTCGCCGTGCCCAATTGCGAAGGGTTCGGGGGCCAGGGGTTTAGGGTTTAGGGTTTAGGGGTTTAGGGGTTTAGGGGTTTAGGGTTCAGGGGTTAGGGGTTTAGGGGTTTAGGGTTTAGGGTTTAGGGTTTAGGGTAGGTTCAGCAACGACCGGGGGCAAAATGCAGGAACACGGTCCGTCCCCGTAGCAGAAAGGCACCCTGAACCTCTGGTCCCGTCGTCATGTCTCGACAATCCCGTGTTGGATGGAAGGGCTTGAACTGACGGTAGAAGGCAGGTTGCGTCAGAAAACATGCTTTAAGCCAAGCCTTAAATTCGAAACGCCCAACCCGAGCCCTCCGAAGTGCACCTCGAAACCCTGAACCTTGACTCCCCGAACCTCCAAAACCTCTGCAGCCCAATCCCCAATCCTACGGTTGATGGACAAAATCCTGCATGACCCAGAATAAGGAATATGCCATAATTCCCATAGTTTAGGGTCCTTAAGGTAATGCAGGATTGTGTCCATCAACCGTACCGCCAAACAACCCTGACTTCCTAAGCTCAAACCTCCTAGAGCTTCTGGAGCCCTAAACCACAGAAGTCCCAGTGTCTAAACCCGAAACCCTAGACCCTAAAGACAGGAACCGTGACTTCCCAGACTATTAGCCGAAGACTACACCCTAACCCGTCTAAACCCGAAACCCTAAACCCCAAATGCTAAACCCTAAACCCAACACGCTAAACCCTAACCCCTAAACCCTAAACCCTAAGCCCAATAGACCTCTAGCAGCATGCTTGACGTGGCAGCTGAGAGCTCCC
Organism: Symbiodinium sp. clade A Y106; assembly: GCA_003297005.1. Classification (NCBI taxonomy): domain Eukaryota; class Dinophyceae; order Suessiales; family Symbiodiniaceae; genus Symbiodinium; species Symbiodinium sp. clade A. The sequence continues at coordinate 134,260 of BGNK01000910.1, forward strand.
CTTTGACCTACACAAAACAAAACCATATCTTAGGGCTCTCAGATACTCCAAGATTCTCCCTTGAGGTTCTATAAGAGCAACCGACATCACAACGATGGCTGATAGGAGTCGCAGTGAGAGACCGTACAGAAGACTGAAGAATGACGAAACCAGTTTCCTAGTGCGATCCCAGTAGAAAGGCTTGGGACGGGCCTGCCATGCACCGGCGAGATAATGAGGCCCATCATCACATCATCTTACACCCCTACTGGGTCGATTTTCAGGAGCTCAGGATTTTGAGGCTGCTTCTTCTTCTTCTACTACTTCTACTACTTCTACTACTCCTACTACCACCTTCTTCCACACTAACTGCTACTGCTACTACTACTCTCAACAGGTGTTCGCCCGTGCCCTCACAGCCTTGATATGTCTTTCCACCTGAGCATGGACCATGGAACAAATGCCTGGCTCTGGATCGCAAACCGTTTAAGGTTTAGGGTTTAGGGTTTAGGGTGTCTATTGAGCAAATTTCTGAGCCGATGCAGCATCCGAGCATGCACAACCAGTATTTCTGGTCACAGATTCAACGGCCACCCTCACCGGTGGATACTACTATACTACTATACTACTATACTTCTATACTTCTATACTACTATACTATAATATTACTAGCAACTGCCGCATCACTTGAGGTCAAGGCAGGCCAGGTCTTTTGCTTCATGCCCGGGAGATCCTAAAGAGAGTCGTAGACGGCTTTGATCTTTGATCATCCGTCAGGGTTTAGGGTTTTCACGGTGTTGAAGATAAAGGAATCCTGAACATTAACATGCCATAAAAAAAGCTCGTCCAGAGCATCTCAAACGCCGGGAAAAGGTTGAGAGCTCTGAGAACCTGCTTCGTGTGGAAGCCAGACTCATAAGTCCTTCTTCCCACAATCACGAAGCTTCAACACTCTGCCTGAGAAAACAAAAACTTCCCCTGGGAACTTGCCGCCTCTTGAAACCTAATAGCCTCAAGAGGCCTCAGATGGAGAACGTAGAGGGCGTGGCGCGGACGCCCTCCTCCTGGCCCTCTAATTGGGCGACGACGGCAGGCGGAGCCTCCACCTCTTGGCGTCGAAACGCAGGAAGGGCTCAGCGAGGGTTTCTATGAGGGTCAGTTATTTATTTATATATATATATATATATATATCTATATATATATTTATATATATATATATAGATATATAGATATAGGGTTCTAGAAAGGCTCTGCAACGGTTCGATATGGGTTCGAGAGGTTTCTTTGTGGATTGCACTGTGATTCTTGAAAAGGCTCTGCAAGAGTTCTATAGGTGTTCTGTCTACAAGGTGCCTTACGAGGGCTGGCGGGGTTTATAGGGGTTCCGGCATTGCATGTAGCAAAAATGAAAACCAGCTCGTAAGGAGAGGACCGGAGTAGTCATGACAGCTGCCATCCTCCTGTCACTGCTGCTGGACCGAACTGCGCAAACCTTAAACCCTAAACCCCTTAACCCTAAACCTACCCCATACTCCGGGGTTGCTGGTGTCGTTTCGTCTTACAAGGCTTGTTCTCACCAGTAGCACTACTGAAAAAAGGAATCTCCTGGAGTACTCCCAAAACCATGAACCCTAGTCCCTAAACCCTAGCGTTTGAACCTTAACCCCTAACCGCCCTCGACCCTGAACCTCCACAACCCCCCAAAAAACCTGAACCCTAAACCCGTCAAAACCTCTGGGAGCCCAATGTGAAGACTTTAAGCGTTTGGACAAGAAAACTTCCGCAGAGGAACAAGTGTGGAGACGGGTGGTTACCTAAGGGTTCCATAAGGGCTCTTTCTCCAAGGGGTCTACCAAGGGTTTAGGGTTTAGGGTGTAGGGTTTAGGGTTTAGGGTTTAGGGTTTAGGGTTCACAGTGTGCTATCTTCCGCTTTCCATACGAGGATGTGTTCAAGGAAGGTTCACCTTGCGCTAATGCCTGGAATTGCCTGCCAGGAAGAAAGCCAGACATCCCTGCCCCCACGTCAACCGGAAGCCTTAAATTAAAGCCCCTATAAGCCCTAAATCCCCAAAATCCCTCAACCCCTGAATCCTACCTACATCGATGCACTGCCTCGAAAACCCTCGCCCACGGGCACGGGCCTCCCGAGCCAGATCGGCTGCTGTTTTCCCCCTGCCTGGGCTAAGGACTTCAGGGGTTAAGGGTTTAGGGGGTTGCGGGTTTAGGTTTACGGGTTTAGGGCTTGAGGCTTTGAGGATTTGAGGGTTTGAGAGCTTAGGATTTAAGATTGTTGTTTAGGGTTTAGGGTTGAGGGCTGGAGGGATTCTTAATTAGGGGTTTAACGGGAGTTTCCGAAAATTAGGGGTACCTTATTTGGGGTCCGTATAATGAGGATCCTACTATTTAGGGTACTATAGTAGGGTCCCCTATTTTCGGAAACTCCCGTTTAGTAGTGGCTAGGGACTGCTCTAACTCTAGCTCTTGCTGCTTCGTAAGACTGTTCCATACGGAAAACCTCAGCAAAATCTAAGCAATACACAAGATCAAGCATAATTAGTCAAGAGCCGTGCTTACTTTCAGGTGTTACTGCTACTTCTGCAGCTTCTATCAAAATTGCTCTAGCAACAAGTCCCCAAACCCCAGAACCCGAAAGCCCAAGACCGAAACCCCACACACCTAAAGACTCTAAACCCTCAAGAGCCCTAAACAAGAGGAGCCGGAACTCTGAACCCTGTTTTCAAACACGATGGTGCTTAGTGTAATATGGGTGGTTGTCAAAATTAGGGTCCCTTTTTGGGTCCTTAATCCAATACGGCACCTATTATTTAGGGGACCCAAAAAAGGGACTCTAATTTTGACAACCACCCATATAGGGGCCTTAACAATTAGAATAGGGTTTTGGGGCCCAATGTACTATACTTATAGTAAGGAACCCCCAAAATAGTATAGGTAATTCTTCAGGCCACCATAGTCGGCACCCGCAACAGATGAGTTTCCTGATGTCCTAAACCCTAGACGTCAACTTCCAAGACTATGACCCAATAAGGGAAAATCTAAGATGTCCCAAAGCCCTACCTAGTAGAGTATAGCGATAAAGACACTAAACGGAGGATGCTAACCTCAGAACCTACATCCTCCAGCCATGGCAACCCTAGACCCAAATTCCAGTCTCGCACCCTGAAATGAGCCTCTATAGAACCCTTAAGCGAACCCTCCAGTAAGCCCTGGAGCCTAGTTCCTAAACCCTATAAACCCCAAAGTCCCTGGAATGGGGGAGTGGATCCCTATGCTAGTCCCTTAAGGGTCCCTTCTAGTAGTCCCTATAACCTATTCCCCCATTCCCTACTAAGAACCAGACCCTAAACCCTAAACTCAGGCCCTCCAAACCCTAAACCCTAAACCCTAATTCCTACACTCTATACCCCAAAGTCCCGGGTGCTGTTTCGGATATTCACGTCCGCGCCGGCTTGGAGCAGCAACCGGGAAGCCCCGAAGCCTCCGCACCTCCAGAGTTTTGGGGTCGACCCAAGAACCTAGTTTTTTCTCGGAGCCCCCGTCCCCTCATGCGAAAAGTGCACCCTAGAACCCCCCCCCCCGCCCCCCGGTTCCACGAATCTAAAACCAATTTTGCTTAGATGATATAGAGCATGTAATTTCCCCAATTTAGCGTCCGTGTTCAGAGCTTGTGGTTTTTAAGGCTGTAGGGTTTAGAGTGTTGAGGCCTAGGGTTCTGGGGTTTGAATGTGCTCGGAGTGAACAGTCATGTGCAAACAAGCCAACAGCTGAAGACAGAGTCCAGGAAGCTAGAGCCAGACCCGTAGGCGAGCTTAGCAAGATTGCCTGAAGTGGTACAGCTCTCCAGAGGTCCCCCACTACTCCTTCATCTTAGCATATTCCTTGCAGCATAGTAAGAACCAAGATAACCCTAAACCCTCATCCCGGAGTATGGGGATGTCTCCCGGAGTCTGCCTGGCCACCGGAACATCCCAACATGGAAGCTTAGATAATTCTGTAGGGCCCCCTGACTAACATTTACCCCAAAGCCACATTCTCTAGGGCTCCTTCATTTAGTTAGAGTAGAATAGACCGCTATGTTGATCTCAAGGGTCCCATACTATGATTCCTACTAGAAGTGCTTCTCTAAAAGGGCTCCTATTAAAGGTTCCCAGAATCCCAAGACACGAGTTCTGCCGAACTCTCCGAGCGCCCCAATCGTTCAACCCAGAAACCTAGACTCTAAACACTACTGTAAATCCAAAAACCAAAATACTGGATTCCCATAGTTTCAGCAAGAAGCAAGATGCTCAACATCAGGGGCGTCGCACGCTTGTGATGGTGCGCAAGTTTCGTCAACCTGACGCAGGAGTCTAAGACGAAGGAGGTTAAGAGCCACTACTAGCTACAGACTTTCGGGTGGGTTTGGGCTGAGGAGGGTGCGAACTCACAAGTCCAAGTAGCCGTCATGGGAATGCCGTCATATACTGTAGAGGTGCGAAAAACATAGTAACAATATCCTCTGATACCCGCTGTATAGTTACGCTACGAAACACCCCCAAACCGCAAGCTTATCGATACTTTCTGGATCCCTTATAGATCCCTCAGCTTTTCTCAAATTCTCAGAGCCCGCATAGCTGATCCTAAGCCTACAAACCTTGATTATCGAATCCTTATACAGCGGTTCCGACTGTGATAACGAACCCCATGCTAAGTCCACTATTGATGATTCAGGCCCCCTACTATAGAAAGCCCATAAACGCAGTATGGAAACCTTGTAGACACCTTTTTTAACCCTGATAACCCATAGCATGCCTCATTAAAAGAACCGCCAAAACCCTGTGTTGAAAAAAACGTTGAACAGCCCCTAAACATGAAAAGAAAAACACCCGCAGTCAAAAACAAGAAGCCGCAAAGCTATAAAGGCCCGGCAGCCTCTATAAACACCCTCTACAAGACACCCAAACCGTCCTTACGGAAAGCCCAGCTTTTCGGGGCTTGAGGGTTTAGTGTTTTGGGGCTTAACTCTTTTAAGGGCTCCTTTGAAAGGCTTTTCAAGGCTCTATAAGGGGTGCTCTGAGGGTTCGGGTTGGGGGGGCTTAGGGTTAAGGGTTTTCGGGTCGAAGCCCCAGGGTTCCCTTCAGGGGTTTGTTTCAGGGTTTGTGGTTCTTTTTTTTTGAAGTGCACTAGCCCCCTTTCCCCACTGCAGCAGAGTCGAATTTGTGGTTCGGGGTCTAGGGCTTGGGTTTAGGGTTTCGGGGTCCCCTCAACGCTGGAGAACGATTCCCCCGCACATTTCAGGGGTCTGAGCAGTTAGCATGGGTCTGGAGACATGTTCTATCATCAGTCTTGTAGCCCGTCTATTGCTGTACTCTACATACACGCCAAAAAGATCCTCTTCCAACTACTAGTTCATGGTTGGGACAGGATTAAATTTGCATTCCTTATTGGCTTTAAGTACCCATAAAAATGTAAAATGTTACCCAACTGTTACCCAACTATGACAAAGATTAATAAGCAGCCCATATTGAACCCTAAACCCCTAAAGACCCTCCTATAGAACACGTAGAGAAGCCTCATGAAGCCCTTGCCCGGGACCCTTCTGAGTTCTAGAATCCAAATCAAAAGCAAAAAGCAAAACTTTGCCCAGCCAGCCCCCAACCCCAGCCCCAGCCCCCGGCCACACCCAGCCCTAAAATCCTGGAAAGAACCCATCTCGTCCTTGATTTGCCGCGTTTTTTTCGCACCAAGGCACAGAGATGGGCTGATGCGATGACGGAGACTCAAGGCCATGAACATCGTCCGCCAGATCTGGGTGTTGGGTTTAGTCGTTTAGGGATCCGGGTTCCTATAAAGTACCCTTAGTAGTAGTCCCCCTAAACCAAACCCTAAACCCTTAATGGGGGTTCCTATAAAGTACCCTTAGTAATAGTCCCCCTAAACCCTAAACCCTAAACTAATGGGGGTTCCTATAAAGGTACCCTTAGTAGTTTAGGGCCCCAAATTAGGGGATCGACTTTCTATGGAGACTGGGCTTCTGGTTTGTTCAGCGCGCAGGGCTCGGGGTCTAGAACGGCTCCTTTAAGGCGTACCCTACGCGTCTTTCTGAGCGCTTAGGAGGGCTTCTCACTTGGAGGTTCATGGCTAGTTATAAGTGGGGTTATAAGTAGGGTAACTATGCTGCTAACCCATATTAAATGGGACTTATAACCCCACTTATAAACACCCATGAACCTCCAAGCAGGGGTTGAGAGTTCTGGGTTTCAGGTTTTGGGGCTCTGGGCTCCGGGGTTTTTGGGTTTAGCGCGTCGGGCTCAGGGGGTTCCAATTCTGACGAGATGGCCGGGCTCTTTGGGAAAGGAGGGAAAGTGCAGAAGTAACGTAGGGGCCTTAATCATTAGAATAGGGTTTGGGGGGGTTCCGTATTATAATTATCGTAAAATATACCCCCCAAAACCTTATTCTAATTATTAAGGCCCCTACACTACCCGTGCGCGAAGCCTGCTCTAGAGCTCCTACCGAAAGCTCAACACAAACCGCCGAGCAGCAGAATTTGCAATTTGGAGCTGCTCGTCGACGTCTGCCTTGGCCTGTAACACATAGGATGGGGCTGCAACTGATATTACTACTACCACCACCATCACAAACAATTACTGCTGAGAGTAACTTCTACAGCAGCAGCCCCCCATCGAAGGCACGCACCCCCCAACACCCAGCTGCACAGCCCTTGGCCCAAGAACAGAGGCCTCCAGCAGCGTGGCGACGATCTCCGTGGAGCTGGAGAAGAAGATGAGAGCCCCATGAAGTCGGTAGCGAAGGCTCACCTTCAGGGTTTAGGGCTTAGGGTTTGGGGGGTTAGGGCTTGGGGCTAAGGGTTTAAGGTTTAGGGCTTAGGGCTTAGGGTTTAGGGTGGTAAGAAGAAGAAGACTAGGAAAGTAGCAAAACAAAGGTAGGAATAGAGGACGAGAAAAGGAGTACCAACGAAACCATGTAGACAGAATAATAGAAACAGTTGTGATCATGAAAATAACGGCAACAACAATGAGAGTAGAAAGCGTCATAGTACTAATCAGAGGAAACCGGTAGCGAATGCTCAAGTACGGGCTTCCTCTAAGGGTTCTATAGCAGCGAGGGTTTGGGGTCTAGGGTTTAAGGGTCTACTAGGGCACTGTAAGGGGACCTGCATGGGAAGAAGAAGAAGCAGAGCAATACGACGTGATGTAGAGGGTCTGGAGAACCATGATCGAGTACGTTGCAGTTCGCCCAACCCTGAGTGTCTAAACTCCAACCCTTCAAGACACTTAGCTGGTGTACCCAACATCGATCGGGAATCCTCCTGTGAATGCACATTCTGCCTCAGCTAGGTGTCCGATGGTGAATAGACAACACCACCAGAAACCAATTATGAGTCCCTTGATCTTGTAAGCACCCTGCAGAAATCGAGTAGGGCCCTTCATTATAAACCTACGCCCTAAACCTTTGTGAAACATATTGACGTCCTTCAAAAACTTCAGTTTCAAAAAATATGAATCCTAAGCCCAAAACTCTGATACTCCTAACTCGCTTAATTAGTAACTAATTTTTCCTTATGGGCCATTTAAAGGATCCTCGAATCTTTGAACCTGAAGAAACGCGAAATCCTAAACTTCGCGAAACGCTGAACCCGAATCCCAACTTTTGGACACTTGGGAGGCCCTTAATAATTTCAATGGTGTTTTGGGGCCCATTGTACTATAATTATATTAATAAGGAACCCCGGTAATTATTAAGGCCCCTATATTAAAGCCCTGCTGTCTGCAAGGTTTCAGCTGCGCCTCCGGGTCAATCCGAAGCAGCTCTCGCGTGACTTTAACAGCGCCTGAACCTGAACTGCCACGGTGGGAAACCCTAAACCCTAAACCCCAACCCCTAAACCCTAAACCCCTAAACCCTAAACCCTAAACCCTGAACCCTAAACCACGGTGGGGGCGTAGTAAACTGCAGGGTGCCCCAATCTGGCTGGTTTGAAACCCCGTGCCGTGGAAGGTGTAAGTGTTTGGGTTTCGCGGTTTAGGGGTTTAGGGGTTTAGGGGTTTAGGGGTTTTTGGGTTGGGGGACGTGGTATACCGGCTTCAAGAACTGGCACAGGGATTTGCGGGATAGTCTACTCTAAGATGATAAGGCTACACCCTAAAACCTAAACCCCAAAACCCTAAACTAAACCCTAAACCCTAAACCCCAAAACCCCTAAACCCTAAACCCCAAAACCCCTAAACCCTAAACCCCAAAACCCCTAAACCCTGAACCCTGTGCTTCTATCTTTGAAGTTTCGGGGCGGTTTTGGGGGAGTCACAGGGGCCTGAGTCCTTCTTTCGACGAGGGTGCCGCGCGTGCACACTGCACACGATGTGTTGGGGACGCAGAATTTATGGCTTGGGGTCATGGGGTTTTGTGCGCTTTAGGGCGAAGGGGCTCACTTTCCTAGGTGGGGCTTTTAAAGCTTTTGAAAAACATTAGCAAATAAGATCCTCTTAAGCCCAATAAGGGAAAATATAAAATGGCCCAAAGCCCTGCCTAGTTTCTATAACCTGGGAAGTCACGGGGAAGTGCAGTTTTAAAGTTTTGGGGATCTGGAGGTATTGTAACACTTGCAAATTATCCATGCGATCGAGGGGCCCGCTGCACACGCGAAGGCGTCGAATCCCAGCAGCTGCGTCATACGCAGATCAGCCCCAGCATCCAGAAGAATTCGCGCTGCTTCTAGGTTGTCGGAGTGGCATGCCCAATGCCTGCACTGCTTCAGCATGCAACAGGACCATTGAGTTTAGCTGCTGTTGGGAAACCTCCAAGACACAATTTTATGCAATTTAACAGCTGTGCTGAAGAACATCGCAGATGCAAGGGGATAGAATGGCGACTGTCTCGCGCGTTCACTTTAGCCCTGGCGGCCAGCAGTACCTTCACGACCTGGTTGCTGTGAAAAAGTGTGGCAAGGGAGAGAACCGGCATGCCTTTCGACATGCTTAGCTCGGGCTTCTGTTTGGTGATCGTCTCAGTGCAGTCCGCACGTTTTTCCAGCATGGACTCCACCAAGCTTGCGTTGCCAGTCATGGCTGCATAGCACAGGGGCGTCCACCCAGCTTTATCTCGCTCCGAAATGCTCCGGAAGCCGTTCTCATGCAGAAACCACTCCACATGGTATGCTGTACGGTCAACAAAGGGATCGCTTCTTGGCACAAAGCCTGGCATTAGGCCCTCCAGAGGGGCGACGTCCAGGCCCTTGAAAATGCATGTGGCCTGCGTGTTCAGCAGGAATCGGTAGCCATGCCAGTCACCCTGATCCAGCAAGTACAGGAGCTTCCTCCACACCATCTGAACCAGCCTTGGCTGCCCCCATCATCCGCTTGATACTAGAGGTACCATGTTTCCTTTTATTCTGTGTTGACAGGGAAACCCACCAAACAATGGAAGGCACCCTTTCCGAATTCCAACGCAATAGAGGGGTACTGCTGGGGGTCCTGCAAAAAACCCTGCAAAAGCCCCTTTCAAGCCCCGATGGAAGCCCCAAACCCTAAACCCTAAACGCTTCAAAGCCCAGCAGCACCCGGGCAATCTGGAGCCTGTCCTGCTCGACTGTAAACTGGCCATCTCCCGGTGCATCCAGGTATCTGCGTGCATCCAACATCAGGTAGAGCCTGGGCTCTTGCATGGTTCTACTTTGAGCGAGCCAGAAGAGGTGTGTATGATAATTAAGATCATGTTTTCACACTTCCTGCACACCATACAAAAAACCCTGCAAAACAAGACACTAAAAAAAAGAATAGCTCCACAAACCGAGTGGACCCGTCATCTTGAGCCCTAAACCCCTAAACCCCTAGACCCCCCTAAACCCCCCTAAACCCCCTTAAACCCCTCTAAACCCTAAACCCCCAAACCCTGCCAACCCTAACACCCTAAACCCCCTAAACCCTAAAACCCCAATGTTTCACAAGATGTACCGAGGAGCTGCGAAGCGCTCTCGATCACGATGGTGGCACCATCCTGCTCAAGCCCAATCATGCAGTATCATTAGTATTATTTTGACAAACCCTAAACCCCTAAACCCCTAAACCCTAAACTCTTGATAAAAAACTGTTGTTACTATGATTCTTCTGACGATTAGTATTACTAATTTTACTATTGCTATGGCTATGATTATTGCCATTATTATGATTGCTACTACTTTTACCAGTGCTATAGTATAGAAATACGGTTGATGGACAAAATCCTGCATGACCCATAATAAGGAATATACCATAATTCCCATAGTTTAGGGTCCTTAAGGTCATGCAGGATTTTGTCCATCAACAGTAGTATTGCTATTTTGAATTTAAAGGGATCCTCAGGGGCACTTTCAAGGTTGAGGTGTAGGGTCGAGGTTGTTTTGTTTAGGGTGCCGAATAGCGGGAACAGGGCTTCCGTGAAGGGGCTCTTGACAAATTCTACTTGAAGGCTCATGGGACTTAGCAAGTAAGGTTATAAGTAGGTTATAGTTAGGATAACCCCACTTAGGGGACTTATAACCCCAACTATAGCCTACTTACTAAGTCCCATGATCCTCTAAGTATGAGGGCTCCGTAAGGCGGGTTGCTGCAAGCAGTCTTGTATAGGGGCCTGAACAACTAGAATATGGTTTTGGTAATATACTAAGCAGACCGAGTGAACCCCCAAAAACCCTAAACCCCTAAACCCCTAAACCCTAAACCCCCATACCCTAAACCCTAAACCCCTAAACCCTAAACCCCCAAACCCCTAAACCCGAAGCCCTAAAAAAAACCCTAAACGTCCACGCACCACCAAGAGAATTGTGAGACCATCCTTGCGCTCTGCAAGCTCCCTGGCCAAGCGCTCCGTTCCTGGTTTCAAGTCGTGTCTTTCAGGGTTTGGGCTTGTTATAAGTTCTAAGGTTCGAGGGTTAGGGATTTAGGTTTGGGGTTTAGGGTTTAGGGTTGATTTAGGGTTTGACGTTTTATGGCTTGAGGCCGGGATAAGGGTTTAGGGAAGAGGAGTTCGGGCTAAGGGTTTTGATTGTTTGAGGTTCTTATAGGGGGGTACTGCAGGGGATAGAGTGGATGCAAAAAATTTTATACATCGGCTACTATAAGGAATGTTGTAAAGAGGTGTTGCAACGGGGGTTCTAGAAGGATTATTACTATTGCGACAGGTTCTGCAAGGTTCCTGGCTTTAGGGTTTGGCTTCATTATACGAGTTATATCGAGGTTACTTCCAGGGTTGCATAATTATTCAGGGTTTCGAGTTCTGGGTTTAAGAAGGCCGTGCTTACGCTCGCACAACACGTCTCAAATTGCTGCACAACCCTACCCTAAACCCCTCAAGCCGAAGCTGGGTAGACTAAACCTTAAACCCTAAACCCTTACAGCTAGATAAACCCCAAGCCCCCGAGGCTACATTAATTGACCCTAGAATACACAGCAGCTGTAGTGTAAACTGATCTCCATAGGTGGGTTTCGGATCATGCAACGGTTTTGGGATGGTGTAGGGTTCATCACGTAGGGTTAGAGCTTCTGCGTTTCAGGTTTGGGGATTTGCAGTTCAGGGTTTAGGGTTTAGGATTCCTCCATGTAATTTCGGGGCCGTGATGATTAGAATAGGGTTTTGGGGTATTTTATGCTGTAATCATAATACGGAACCCACCAAAATAGTATAGGTACTTGTTAAAGCCCCTCTACTTAGCCCTGAGACAGGTCGAGTTGCTGCACCAGCCACGCTCTGCCCAGGTCTCCTGACCGAGCTCCTGATGCAGATCCGCATGGGTCAAGGCCGGACAGAGGATGACGAAGTACTTGCACCTTGGCCCCCAGAGAGCGCAATACCCCTTCATTAAGGAATATAGCTTAAGCCATATATGGTTGAAGCCATATTCTTTACTTGAGGGGTATTGGGCTCTCTGGGTTTAGGGTTTAGGGTTTAGGATCTAGGGTTTAGGGTTAGGATCTAGGGTTTAGGGTTTAGGGTTAGGGGTTTAGGGTTTGGGATCTAGGGTTTAGGGTTTAGGGCGCTCCAGCGAAGCTTCTCCCTCGGTCCACAAAGGTGCGGAGGAGTTGTCATCAATCAAAACTGTGGTTTAGGGTTTAGGGTTCAGGGTTTAGGGTTTAGGGTTTACCCAAAACCGTATACTCTACACGGACTCTACACCCTACACTCGTCTTGGGCAAGGCACTGAGAGATGTAACTCACGATTGAGTTGATGGCCTGCCGTCGGTGGAGTGGGGCTTCTCCATGCATATCTTGAGGGCAGGAGAAGTAGTCGTACCAGATATACCTCGCGGTTCCCGGCATCAGGAATCGACAGCTTTAGGGGTGTAGGGCTGGGGTCTGGGGTTTAGGGTTTAGGGTGTAGGGTGTAGGATTTAGGGTGTAGGGTTCAGGGCTTAGGGATTTTTGCGTTTAGGGTGCAAGGTTTCAGGGCCTTAGGGCCTTAGGGTTTAAGCACTGGCCTGTGGCCTGTTTGGGACTGCGTGTGACACACAAAACGCTTTTCAAGTGCATCTGGAGCACAGGGAAGTGCCGGTGAAGTCTTTCGACGAAGGTTTCGACACACGGCCGAACAGCATCTCTGTAACGATTGGGATGTGGATGTTGCTTCTGCCTGGCCACCACCGGCAGCACTCTCGGGAGATTCCTCTTTACGAATCCCTATCATTTACGAGTCCCTATGATACGCATCCTTCGGGCCAGTCTGAGTTGGACTCAGGCTGCCTCCATGCCATTGTATGAGGACGAAACACTTACAACGCGGAGCGCCGACTCCTTGCGCACCTTTCTTGACCAGGCTTCCATCTAAGCTGTCTCTTGCAGGGTAAATGCGCATTCTCGACAACAGCCCCTGGGGTCGAACTTCTCAACAGCATTAGATCAGTTGAAGTTCTGTGGAACCTCCTATTGAAGATCCTGATCCAGTGAACCTTCATCTGATAAACTTTTTCGCATGCCCATACTTTTCCTGGCTGATCCGAACCAAGATACCAAGCAAGGACACTCAGGCTGTTGGAGATGTGCAGTTACATCGACCCAGTTTCTCTTTCCTCTCTACTTAACTTCTTCCCTGGGCTTGGCGTATTCTACACTCCGGGGTGGTAGCAAGACTCTGCCTTGCAAGGGAAGCTTATGCAAGTGCTTGAATCTGTCAGAAACGCTTGACAAATCCCTTGATGGCTAGAGGGTCCCTAGCATCAGGGTCCTGTATCGGGGTGCCATAATTTCTGATACTTCAAGGGGGTGCTTAATCCTGAGAGCGCAGATCCTGCCACATGGGATTCTCTTCCTGGTTCCATAACTGCTGATACTTTTAAGGGACCTGAGCGGTTGGAGCAAAGATCCCAAGATTTTATGTTCTGTATTGACGTCCCATACTTTCTAATACTTCAACTGCTTCCTTCTTGCTTTGCAAGAGGATGCTACTACTGCGGATTCGGTGTTAGGACCTCGAAATGTTCTGAGATGTCCTTGCTCCTCTTAAACATCCTACCTTAAACATCCTACGAGCTGAAGGTCTGCTTCTGCCAGGCGGACATTGGGGTTGAGCCACTCACGTCTTCCAAATAGCACACGCGCCTCAATCATTAGCATAGGCTAACAGGGTTCCGGGGCTCAGAGTGTGAAGAAGGGTACAGGGGATTCATCAAAAGCGCCTAGAAATGGTATACTGTGCTATAGATATATAAGAGGAACCCTAAGGACGAGTATTGGTAAGTATTCACTCTTCTATCTTGCGCAGGAATGGGCGCTACGGTTTAAGGCTTCGCGCTTAGGGTTTGGAGTTCCGGGTCGCAAGAAACCAAGTTCGGTCATGCATGCGCCCCTGCTTCGTCCCTAATCCTGAGAACTCGGTGCGCATCCCAATCCCAGGAGTCTTAGACCTCACGAATCTGGAGACAAGTCCCAATTGGGAGTGTCAGGGAGTAGTAGTTCAGAGAATAACCTTAGATAGTGGGTCGTTGGTTATATTCAATATCAAGAAGCCCCAGATAACCTAGATAACCCAGCAAACCCCATAAACCGCCTGGAAAACCCTCGAAGCTGCTACAACGCCCATTCTCCGCTAAAACAGAACCCTCTAAACCTCTACAAGACCTCTACAAAGCTCTAGAGACCCCACCGTCGGCTTCGGCCGAAGCCCAGCCCTTGAAATCTAAACCCTAAATGCCTGAGCGGATGTTCTCCAAGGCATCCTGGAGTACCTGAAGCTACTTGAAGGCTCATGGGACTTAGTAAGTAAGGTTATAAGTAGGTTATAGTTAGGATAACCCCACTTAGGGGACTTATAACCCCAATTATAACCTACTTACTAAGTCCCATGATCCNAGGCTCATGGGACTTAGTAAGTAAGGTTATAAGTAGGTTATAGTTAGGATAACCCCACTTAGGGGACTTATAACCCCAATTATAACCTACTTACTAAGTCCCATGATCCTCTAAGTACGGTTCCCGCCGATTTAGGGCGCTATAGAGGTACGGCACCATAAAGGCTACTGCGGCCTCAAAGGGCTGTGTTCTATCATAGACCTTCCACTGCCCCATGCCCCTCTAAGACAGCGATTTAGCTGGTCACTTCTTGTGCTTAAACTGGTTGCTATAGCGTTTATACGGCCAAGTTCCTAAAAACCCTGAAGCCCCAAGTCGTGGGGTTCAGGGTTGGGGTTTCAAAACAGGGTTCCGGGTTCAGGGCTCGCGGTTCTGGTTGGGGTTTTCGGGTTTTTGTTGGGCCTTGGGTCCAAGTGCCCTACCTAAAGGGATCTTTGATGAGACAGAAGAAACTCAAGCAAAAAATTGCTCAAGGCAAGACACGCGACATGGCGCAAGGAAAGAACGAGCAACTAGCGGTAACTAGCGCAACCCTGCACTAAACAGAAAAGATCAACACCCGGTGGCCTTCATCTGCTCGGCCTTGGGGTCCGGATGGTCGCTGGCCAACCACTGGTGGGACACGAACATGGCCGCCCCCAGGTCTTCCTTTCGGTTAAGGGTTCAGGCTTCTGTAAGCTGCTCTGACTGGAGTCTACAAGCGCGCTGATTAAGCTTCTAGGGTTATCGGGTTCCGGAAATGCTTCGAGAGCGTCTTTCTGAGCTTTTGTGAAGGCATTGCCATGTGTTCTGTGAGATACACAAGGGTCTTACGGACAAAAGGGTCAGGTTGGGTTCGATGGGGGTTTTTTTGAAGCTGAGAGGGCAAGGCTAAGGGTTGAGGCTTTAGGGTTTACGGGGGCCCCTAAACCCAAAACCCTAAACCCTAAACCCTAAAACCCCAAAACCCCCAAACCCTAAACCCCTAAACCCTAAACCCCTAAACCCTAAACCCCTAAACCCTAAGCCGTAAAGCTCATCTCCTCGAACTCCGTCAACTTCCCAGCAGACAGGAGCGCCTCGTGGGGCTGGACCTGCGTTCAGGGTGTGGGGTTTCGGGTTCTCAAGGCTTACAATTACTTGAAGGCTCAGGGGACTTAGTAACTAGGGTTCCTTAAAGGGCTCCTTTAAGGGATTCTCTAGGGTTTAGGGGTCTATTAAGGGTTCTATAAGAGGGAGTTTAGGGTACTTAGAGGATCATGGGACTTAGTAAGTAGGTTCTAATTGGGGCTATAAGTCCCCTAAGTGGGGTTCTCCTAACTATAACCTACTTATAACCTTACTTACTAAGTCCCATGAGCCTTCAAGTAGGGTCCAGGATTTAGGGTTCAGGGTTTAGGATTTAGGGCTTATAGGGTTCAGGGTTTAGGGTTTAGTGTGCAGGGTTCAGGGTTCAGGGCTTAGGGGTTCTTCGTAAAGAAGACCTCCTTCAGCTGCAGGAACACGTCGAGCGAAACCTCGGTTTTGGGTCTTGGGCTTTAGGGTTCAGCGGGTTTTAGGGTTTAGAGTGCTGTAATGTAGGAACCTGATTAAGAAACCCTGGGCCTATAACCCCAAAATAATAGGATTCATATAAGGAACCCTAATAAAGGCCCAAGGTTTCTTAATCAGGTTCCTACATTATGCCCTCAAACCTTAACCCTAGACGCTTGGTGGCTCAAAGGGTGTCGGGTTTAGATTTTTCAGTTTACATGGGTGGTTGTCAAAATTAGGTCTCCTTTTTGGGTCCTTATTATAATGCGGCACCTAGTATTTAGGGTACCCAAAAAGGGGGCCATAATTTTGACAACTACCCACATGGTTTATGGGTCTACTACGCGTGTGGGGCTTTAACGAGTGATCTCCTAAGCACCCGACTTCTAAGTCACGGAGATCCTCAAGCTGAAAAGAAAAAACCCACGAAACTGGAAGCCTGTCACAGAACCCCAGAGCCTAAATCCTTGAAGAGGGTGGCTTGGGGCCACTGCGCAAAGCCCGCCCTGAAAGAGGAGCTGCATACGGGAGGGGTTGTCCCAGCTGTAAGGCCTAGGGGGCAGACTGACTTCGGATGAGGGTTTGAACCACGGTTTAGGGTTTAGGGCTCCCTTTTAGAAAGCTGGTTGCTAAGACGTTAGCGCCAAAAACCTGAACCCTAAACCGTAAACCCAGGCAGTGCGGACATTGGGATCCTGAGCGAGCAACACCCTGATTGTAGAAAACCCGCAAATCATCTCCTACCCAGTACCCAAAAACTATGGAAACAAATCTAAACTCTGATTCCTAAACCCTGAGCCTTAAAGCCGAAACCCCATATCCTGAACTTTAGACCTGCTCTCATAATGACTTGATGAGGGTCTAATAAGGCCTGTTTAAGGAAGTGTAGTACCCTGCCCCTCCTACCCCCCTAGGTCCCTATAATGCTCGGCTCCAACACGGCCAGGCCCATTATACTACAACAATAGTAAGGACCCCCCAAAATAGTATTGGTAATTACTTAGGTCCCTAGAGTACCCTGAACTTTGGACCTGCTCGGCTCCAACACGGCCAGGCCTAGTAGCATTATTATCATTATCATTATCACTATCACTATCACTATCATTATTGTTACGATTAGACATCTCAGTATCCTTATTGTTATGGTTATTTTTGCTGTTTTTATTGTTGTTATTATGCCCGGCCGCTGTAAACATCGGAAACCTGAACTGGCTGTTCTGTCGAGCCATAGCCATGGGAGGAGCTCCTCGGGGGCTTAGGGCTTTAGGGTTTAGGGTTTAGGGTATAGGGTTTAGGGTATAGGGTTTAGGGTTTAGGGGTGTTACTTGGAGGCTCATGGCTAGTTACAAGTGGGGTTATATAAGTAGGGTAACTATATTTATAACCCATATTAGGGGACTTATAACCCCACTTATAACTACCCAGGAACCTCCAAGTAGGGCTTACGGGTTTAGGGCTTAGAGGGCTTAGGGGTGTATAGGGTGTTAGGGATGTTTAGGGTTTAGGGGTGTATAGGGTGTTAGGGATGTTTAGGGTTTAGGGGTGTATAGGGTGTTAGGGATGGGATGTTTGGTTATGGTTTAGGGTTTAGGGTTTTGGGGTTCTGGGGTTTGCAATCGGTTCCTCAAAGGATTCCGTGATTGTCGTTACATATTCTTTCTGTCCTTGGTGATACCTATTCTGACCCTCGTTGAGACTGTTTGCGGGTGTTGCCTGTACTGCCTCGAATTCGGCCAAGGTTTCCAAGGCTACGACTCCCGTGATTTCCGTTGAGATTGCCGTGACTGCTACGATCACCAGAGGCACTGCAATTGCTAGTGCTACCATTGCCACCATAACATTTGCGCAGTACGGTCAAAACTACTGTTGCACTACGGGCTTCTGTCTCAATTGCTTTTCCCAGCACTTATCGTGCTAATATTGCAACGGCAGCACCGCTGCTGCTGCTGCTGCTGCTGCTACTGCTACTACTACCACTACCACTACCACTAGCACTACTACTACTACTACTACTACTGATACTACTACTACTACTACTACTACTACTCCTACTCCTACTACTACTACTACTACTACTACTACTACTACTACTACTACTACTACTACTCCTACTACTACTACTACTACTACTGCTCATACTCCTGTGCTACGGCTACGGCTGCTCTTACTCCCACTCCTACTACACTGCTCCTCCTCCTCCTCCTACTGCTGCTGCTACTGCTAGTGCTCCTGCTGCTACTGCTACTTAGCCCTGGCCCAGCTGTCCTGGAAGTCTTCCCAAGGCGTGGATCAGTTCCTGACCCACTTCGTGCACCATACGTACCGGCTCCACTACTCTCAAGTTCTGAACCGGCACGGCTTCAGATTGTCGGGTCGGGTTTACGGCTTGGTCATAGAGTCGACAACCACCTTCATCGCTGCCATCACGAGAACTGCCACGATCAAGCCGCCACTGTTGCCGACAGGCAGAACAGCTTAAGGAACCCCTTGTCTTTTGCTTCATGCCTGCGACGTTCTACAAACGGAGGACTACTACGAAATGGCGGGGTGTTGCACATCGGAAAAGTCTCAAATGCAGGGAAAAGCTTGAGACCAATGCCTCGCGATGCCTCGCGTGAATTCAGAAATTGAACATGTTAAGCACGGCGCAGTGTGTTCAACAAATTTGGCAGCCCTGGCACCTGTCCACAAATGTAGAAACCGAATCGTCGGCGCACCAAGGTTTTGGAGTCTCATCACCCAAATTACACACAAGTGCTGCCTGTGACCGGAGTTGTGGACAGGATCTGAAAAAATGAATCGACCATCCAATTCAGATGCGGAGGGTGTCGAAGTCACGACCTCAACGTGGGGTGCGTCCACCTGCACCAATCGCGCTGCTGTCACTGCTGTAGCCTTTCTTTATCTTGCTGCTACTTGCTGCTACGACTAGGACTACTACTGCTCCTGCTGCTGCTGCTACGACTACTACCCCTAAACCCTAAACCCTAAACCTAAACCCTAAACCCTAAACCCTAATACCGACTCCCGGACTAGACAAAATCCTGAAGCCGAAACCCATTTTGAGGGTGTCTTCGTGTCGGCTCTGGAGCTAACTTTGGGGGGTTTAGCTATGGGTGTCAGAACGTGATATGAGAGTTTCCGAAAATTAGGGGTACCTTGTTTTGGGGTCCTAAAAATAAGGATCCTACTATTTAGGGTCCTAGATTAGGGTCCCCTGTGTTCGGAAGCTCCCATATTGTAAAGGGTTTAGGGTTTAGCGGTTTAGGGTTTAGCGGTTTAGGGTTTAGGGGAAGCTGATCAATGAAAAAGCTCTTGGCCCAAATCCCTTCTGGAGTGTAGGGTGTTATATGGGGACTAAGACTTTAGATTGTAGCAAGGCTGGGCGTTTGTGGTCTATATAGGGTTGAGGGCATGAAACATTAAACGCTCCGCGATCCCTCTAAGGCCTTTTACATGCTTGCATGAAGTTCAGCTCAAACAGTAAACCCTGAACCCTGAACACTAAACCCTAAACCCTGAACCCTGAAACCAAACCCTAAACCCTGAACCCTAAACCCTGGACCCTGGACCCTGACCCTTCTGAACTCTCTTGAACCCTGCACCCCTATGAAACCCAACAAGAGCCGATCATGACTCTGACCAAACCACAAAAGAAGCTGCAAACCCCTTAGGGTTTAGGGTTGCGGGTTAAACTGCATACTTCCCGTCTAGGTCAGTCCACACCAACCCAGGCCCTAGTAAAACGCCTGAAACCTTATCCTATAGAGTTTTTCTAATCACCCCCTCAGCGAAGTCTGTCACGGCCCTGTAGAACTCTAAGCCCTGAACCCTTGACCCCAACCCCAAACGCTTTTACACAACTGCATCCCCAACCCTCAACTCCAAAAGCGATACCTGAACACCGAACCCGAAATAAACCCCAAACCCCTCAAAAAGGGCACCTTGCAAAACCTGCGGCCTGTTTTCGCTTACCCCTAGGCCCTAAACCGCTGGCAACGAAGCTGAGGAACCCTGGACGTTCGCATCTTTTTCGGCAGTGGGGCTCTTCCAACTTCGTTCAAAAGGTTCTTTTAGGGGCTCCTTTAAGGGTTCATACAAGGTTTCCTTAAAGGGTTCCTATACGTTCCTTTAGGGGTTCTCTTAGGGGTTCCTATCAGGGTTGCTTTCGGGGTTGGCGGGATGGAGCTTAGGGTTTAGGGTTTAGGGGTTTAGGGTTTAGGGTTTAGGGTTTAGCGTTGAGTGCGTCGGACGGGGAGTTTGGCATTCAGGGCTAATAAGTAGCCGGAACCACAACAAAGAGCTCTGAACGACTAGCAAGACTGTTCCCTTTCAGTTCATGCGTAATAATACTACGACTTACCCCAAAAACTTTCTTCAGTTATTGGGGCTCCTCTACTGATTGACAAAACGGATCCATGGATCTCGCTGGGTGCCAGGATTCGGGGAGGAACCTCTGTTTGGAAGCCTGAAGAGCTGCCTTCACAACGCTCCTACTTGGAGGGAGGTTCATGGGTGGTGATGACTAGGGTTCTATTACAGTAGAAGCCAGAAAGTTGGAACATCATTATCCGCATGCCCTTAAGGTAAAGTATAAGGGGTCCTAGCACTAATGCTCCTAAAGCCATGTTCCAACTTTCTGGCTTCTACTGTAAAGTCCCCAAATACGGGTTATTAGTAAAGCTATCCTATTTATAAGCTTATACTTATAGCTGCCCATGATACTCCAAGTACTTCCAAGTCTGCGGAGTTTCTCAACTTCCAATTGCTCTCAATCTTAGGGCTTTCGATTTAGATTCAAGGTGTAGGGTTCAGGGCTTCTTACTTAGATGCGACAGTGGTGGCGATGACGGATAATCTCGATCTTAGCTAGTGCAATCGAAACACAGTGAACTCCTAATCGATTCGAGCAGCTTTATAGAAGGAGTCGTAGGTTGAGGTAGTGTGGGGTAGTAGCAATAACCACAAGACAGCAGGATCATGCAACGCAAAATCGCAAGCATGCGACAGCGCCATCGAGAGACGCAGAGTGCCCTGAGGAGAAATCCTCAAACATTCCTAAGCCTAGTGTCGGGATGAGAAGCAACCGAATCGAGGGAGAACAGTGATCGCCTTATCGAGAAGTTGGGTACGGCTTCCCGGCAATGAAAGTGCTTGAGAAATTGAGAAACAACCCATGATGTGAGCGTCGACATGCCGCACGGCCGCTTCCAGCAGGTGCAGCATGTAAAACGGGCGACGAAACCTTAAAATCGACACCCTTCTGGGCTGCATCCTGAACGATCTTTGGACGAAACATCCGACATAAGTTCAAGGACTGTTCCCAGCCAGAGGATGCCAACTCGTTCTGACCTGGAAGGCAGAACGATGAAACTTGGTGAAACGACGCGGACGACAGGGGAGACAGGTGTATAAAGAATGCCTGGTATAACGCATTACAGGGACCAAAAGAAGAATCCATAAGAACCATTCCGACCTGTATACCAGCCACCTGGTGCCCCTGGCTATCACAGGCTCACGGCATGAAAAACGCGTACACGGGGAAGTCCATGTTATCCAAAACACTCCGCTCCCAGCGACAGCCGTTTCCTGAGCTGATGATATGACGTATCCGTCTAGGGTTCCGGTTACGGTTTGAAGGTGTCTAAATTACGACAACAAGTATTGTCTGGTACCAACACTATCGAAACTAGCGCTCGCCTATTCTATCCGGATCCTGCAACAGGAGGGTCTCAAATTCAGGTTGCTCTGGACCTCCTCAAGGAACTGAAAACCCTGACACCCCCAACCCGAGGTGTCAGCAACTCGAAGCCCTAAACCGTAAACCTAAAAAGCCCTAAACTCAAAACACAGATCGTCTAAAATCCAACCCGCAAGTCCGCAAACTCGAGACACTTTGCTTTGCAAACACCGATCCTACGTCTATGTTCTGGTCCCTGAAAACCAAAAAATCGAGTCTTCTCCTTCAATAGCCCTAATCCCTCTGAACCCGAAAGCCTTGAGTAGAAATGTCGAGAGTCCCAGGGGGAGTCCCGTGTCTGGGTGGATGGGAGCCAGCCGATCGAAGCACGCATCCTGGGAGACCTCGCAGGCTCTTGTTTTAGGATTTAGGGCTTTGGGGCTTGAGGGTTTCAGCGCTTCAAGGCTTAGAGCGTTGGGGCTTGAGGGTTTGAGGGTTTGAGGGCTTGGGGGTTTAGGGCTTTGGGGCTTTCGGGTGTGAAGATTTAGGGTTCAGGGTCTTGGGGCATTTGGTGGTTCTGGGGAAGTCGCTGAGGATGCTTTAAAAGGCTTTTGAGGGTGTTGGTAGGGTTTAGGTTTGAGAGGGCCGAGCCCTAAAAATACACTACATATATGTATGTATATATACACATATATATGTATGTTTACTTCATCGGAAAGGTGTGACGGGTGCTCAGAGGGATTGTGGGGGAAGTCATCAGGGTTGGATCGGGTATGAAGACTGTTGGACAAGGATCCTTTCGGATCCTTTCAGGCTTTGCACGGGCTGTTTTGCGCTCTCATCGAGGTTTCATAGACGAACTAAGGGTTCCTTGAAGGATTCCTTTTAGGGTTCCTTCAAGGATTGGACCTTTATAGGCTTTAGTACGGGTGTCGCAAAACCGGTTTGTTGCGGCTCCAGGGTTTTGCATGCCGCAAGCTTGCACGAGGGCTCTGTGGAGGTCCAATGCTTGCAGTTTAGAGTTTGGGGGTTCGTGGTGAGTCTGCGGGTTTAGGGGTTCGGGGGGTAGGGATTTTAGGGTTTAGGGTTTAGGGGTTAGGGGTTTAGGGTTTAGGGATTTTGGGGGGTTAGAGGTTAGATTTTGATGAAGAGGTCTTTGGCCTTTAGGGCTGGGGTGCTTCGGGTCGGGGGATTTAGAGTTTACGGCTTCCTTGATCTGTCATAGTCTCAAGACTGTCGCTTCGAGGATTGATGAGTAACACTGTAACGCATTAGGGTTTCGGGTTGAAGCCAAACACCCACAAGAACCTAAAGAGCCCTTGCACAACTGTGTCTTGAAGCCCAAATTCCCAGTGCAACGGCAAACCTCTTAAAGTGAGCCTCAACCCCCTGATAAATCCTAAACCCTCCTACTATAGGGGCTTTAATAATTAGAATGGGGCTTTCGGGCCCATTATCCTATACCTATAATAAGGAATCGCCACAATAGTATTGGTAATTATTTGGGCCCCTATAGTACAGTACCCTTCTAGATCCTTTATAATCACCCGAAGCGACCTCTTTAAAGGAACCCTAGAAAACCCTATGCTAATCATTAAAGCCCCTCTATTACACTCTTACACCCCCCAAGGCCTGGATCTTTCCTACCCCCCAGCTGTCCGGCCGGCCGTTGCGGAATCTCTCCCTCAGCGAAGGCATTTCAAGGGGCTTCGGGGTTTAGGGTTTAGGGTTTAGGGGGTTTGGGTTGTTTTTGTTTTAAGTAAGGGTTTAAGGTTTGGGTTTAAGGGTTTAAGGTTTAAGGTTTAGGGTCTAGGTTTTAGGGTGCAAAAGTCTGGGAATTCAGGGGGTTGACGGTAATTATTGGGCTTGAGAGATGAAAGGCTTGAGGGGCCGGGGTTTGAGTTCACGGAAGTTAGGAATATGGGATTCGAACCCCAAAACCCTAAACCCGACACCCTAAATCCCAGAAGTCAGAATTCAGTAGCAAGGCAGGGAGCTTCTTGGTTTGCGTCGTAGGGGTTCTTGCTTATGGCCTGGGGGCCTCGACAATTGAAGCCCAGACATTGACAAACATCTGGGACCTATGTTAAAGCCTGAACCCCTGATTTTGAACCGGTCGGATCGGATGTGACAAGACTAGCCATCACTCTCTTCAGTTTGACCAAAACGAGGACAAAGCCACGTCGGAGCAGGGCACATCCATGTTTCCAAACCCTGCAAAGCCCCGTACACAAAAACTACAAAAACAGGTCTGAAGGCCTATAAAGGAACTACTATGGCCCTAACACCTAAACCCAAAACCGCCCACCTCAACCCTAAACACCCTAATATAGGCGCATTAATAATTAGAATAAGGTGTACTATAATTATAATAAGGAACCCCCAAAATAGTTTTGGTAATTGTTTAGGCTCCTATACTAAGCCCCGAAACATCCAAGTCCAAGCATCCTGGGCAGCTGCAGTCGGTCCGCCACCTCGTCCGAAAGCTCCGACGATCCGGCACCGAATCGCTCCACCCAGGTCTCGGCTTCGTTTTGATCGCACGGGTATGTATGTGTATATACATACCTACCTAACATACGTACATACATACATATATATATATACATATATATATATATATATATATATATATATATATATATATATTGATCTGTACATTTATCTATTTATATTTGTATTTGTATTTATATTTCTATTTATTTGTATTTGATATATATATATAGATATGTATGTTTATATATCATATCTGTACATGTGTATGTGTATATGTATATATACACATATACGTATAAATAGATAGATATGGGACTGCTTAGGGTTTGGGGTTCAGGGTTCGGCTTGGGTTGTGGTATTATGCGGGCTTTAGAAGGAGATTTCTGTAATGATTCCATGGGGTGGTGCCTGGGACATTCACGGGTTCGAGATCAGAAGGTTCTGCCAGTCTAAGGATTTGCCCTATAGGTTGGGCGTAGGGGTTGGGGTTTAGGGTTTAGGATTTAGGGTTTAGGGGGGGTTTAGAGCTGCTTAGGGGTTTCAATCTGCTTAACCGAGGCTCGTGTGAAAAGATGTTCGAGACAGTGCAGCACATAACGCATCCCTCTGCGTGGCGCTCGCGGACCAGTCGAATCCAGTGGCAGCACCAGCCTTGGAGGAAAGATTCGAAGTTTGAGGTTTAGGGCTCAGCAGGAGCAACACACATGAGGACAACTAAACTGAAAGTCGGAATAGCATGCCGCAAACTTCGACACAGAGAGGCAAACCCCATCGATATGAAAACCGACAACAGAATCACATGCGCCGTCGCAATGGAATCCAACGTAGAAGAAACAGATTTTCAATGGCAACACGGACCAGGTGTACTTTAAGGGTAGTAACCCGAAGTCATGGGAATAGTAGCAGCTGGAGCTTTCGCAGTAGCAGCAGTAGCCGCAGCAGCAGTGGGAGTTGGAGTAGGAGTAGGAGTAGGAGTACAAGTAGGAGTCGGGGTAGGCGTAGGCGTAGGCGTAGGAGCAGTGGTGTCAAGTGTTGTTCCGTGGCAGTAGCTGTAGCCGGCGCAGTAGCACAATCACAAGAAGCAGTAGCAGTAGCGGTCGTCGTAGTCGTAGTCGTAGTCGTAGTAGCAGTGGCAATGGCAGAGTGGCAGTCGCAGGGGCAGCTGCTGTTAGTGCTGTTTGCAGTCGTAGTCGTGGCTGCTAGTTCAGCTAAACAACGAGACCTGCAAGAAGAAGCCCAGAAAAAGACAGTATCCTAAACCCGAAACCCCCGAACCCTGAACCCTGAAACGCGAAACCCCGCACCCTACAACTCCTAAAAGGTATACCGGTATATCCGTCTCCTTTCGCCCGGTAGCAGGGAAAGCGTTCGCCGACTTTGGCTTCGCGGCGCTGGCTCCGCGACTCTACCAGGGCCTCCCACTTCCCATCGCGCTCGCCCGGCGGTGGTACCGGGACGTTGTCCCTTCGGCACTTGGGGGAGACTCTGGCTCATTTTGTTTTTTGGCAGAAACTATTTCGGGGGGGTCTAGGGGTTTAGAGTTTAGGGTTTCGGGTTTAGGGTTTATGGGTTTAGGGTTTAGGGTTTAGGGTTTAATAAATTACCCTAGACTATTCAGAGTTCAGGTGTGGGGCTCAAGGCATTGAGTTTCAGGGTCTCTGGCGTTTCCCCAGGAGTGGGCCCCTAAACCCTAAACCCTAAAGGCCTCGGGCTTCAGAGAGACTTCACAGCCCCGAACACCGACAGGCCCGAAACCGCAAAGCCCCAAAGCCCTGAAACCTCGAAACCGCTGGGTAGTTGTCAAAATCAGGGTCCCTTTTTGGGTACCCTAAATAATCGGTGCCGTATTGTGATCAGGACCCAAAAAGGGACCATAATTTTGACAACCACCCCGCTAAAAACCGTAACACCCTCAACAGGCCTTGACCTTGAAACTTAGAGCCCTAAAACCCAGAAGCCCTACAACCCAAAAGCCCCAAACACTAAAGCTTCAAAACCCTCTAAACCTAAAGGGCCCTAAGGGCTTGCTATTAGTATCTCGAAGCACTTCATAGCACCCCTGTAAACACCGAAAGGAACCTTGAAACCGACTCTAATAACCCTTGCACATGCTGATACGAATCTAGGCCTTCCACAGTCGTGGCTCGGGTGCAGCCACTTGCCGCTGTCGGCCACATGGCCGAAGACCAACTGCTGCTCAAACCAAACCGTTGCTGTGCCTTGCGTTTACGGGTTAGGGTAAACCCTTGCTGTACCTTTGGGGTTTAGGTAAGGGTGCTGTCAGGGTTTACCCTAATCCTAAACCCTAAACCCTAAACCCTAAAGTGGGCTTATGAGAGGCCTATAATGAGACCTCCACAAGCTCTACAGCCTGCACGGGTTGAGCCCCTTAGGGGTTTAGGGCTCAAAAGGGGGTCGAGAGTTCGGGGTTTAGGGAAAAAACCGCAAAAGCAGGCAGAGTGGAAAAAATCGTTGTTGTGAAGACTGGCATACGGCTATGGTTTAGGGTGTAGGCTTCAAGGCTTATAGAAGGCTAAGGGTGCAGGGCTCTTCCAACGCAAGCCTTTACTGCCAGGCCACTCCCTTCATTAGCATCCGTCACTTTTTTCATGACCTCTTCATATGCCTCACCACCCGGCACCGATGCGACAGTGGTGGGGAAGCTTTTCCGCATGTAGTCGAGGCAATCGTAGCTCGCATAGTACGTGAAAACCAGACCAGTGCCCGCCGTCCAGTCACACTCCGCGCGGAAACCTGGCTTCTGGTTCAGGCTTCTGGGTTCTCTTGTCAAGAAACCGCTTCGTAGGGGTGTAGCAACAAGGTCATTTGAGGATTTAGTACTGGGTTTACAAGTTGTCAAGGAACTTAAGGAATTTTATTGAGCATACCACAACAAGGAAAGCATAAGTACTCTGTTATTGTTTCTAGAACATGCCCCATATCAATATGGTATCTAAAACCAAGTTCCTTCGCCCTAGAACCTGAAGCCCAACACAAATCTACAAAACCTGTGAAAGACTGCAACGTCCATCGAAAACCTAAAACCTATCAAACCCTGCAAAACGCACACAAAACATGAAGCCTTGCAAAACAGAGCCAGAAGAACAAAAAGCAATGATGACAACGACAATGACTTCATCTAGAGCCCTTTTATGTTAATGTTAACTAGTTCATGCCTGGATCCTATCAAAAATTGCATTCTTTATTGGGGCTAATTACCCATAAAAACGTCAAATGTTACCCACCTATGACAAAGCTAATATCCAAGTCTACACATAAAAAAGGCCCGAGGAACCCGGATCTTCCCGCAGCTCCGGCGAGGCGAAGTGCAGGAGCCAGGAGGCTTTCGTCTGGCGCACGGCCTGCCAACAGGAGAGAAAAACCATCGATCTTGATGGCATGGGGTTTAGGGCACACATCTATATATATATATACTTGTATACATAAGGCAAAGGCATGCGTATGCGTACATACACATATATATATATATATATATATCTATATATATATATATACGTATAGATCTACAACTTTACCCGACAAGAACAAACTTGAACCCTAAGCTCCAAGAGGTCAAGGGCTGTAAGGTGCGGTTTACGGTATTGGAGCTAAGGGGCCGCTTGTAGTGTCTTAGGTTTGGGGTTACCCGAAACTCTAAGAGCGAAACCCTAAAACCCTTTCAAAAGAAATTTCAATCCCAAAGGCCTTCGCCTGCATGGGCAAAAAACTGCCACTGCCCACGAGTGGCCTAAACGTTAATGGCCCTCTGTGGGCATTAAGACATCCGGTTCGGGACGACCGAGCATCATGTCAGCTGGGGTCTTGAGGCGTAGGTCACGAATCTGATGCCCCAATTCGTGGGCCAAGGTAAAGCATTTTACGAAGCGGATGCGATACTGCAAATGGCGGCCTGGTATATGAGAGTACTTCAACAGGCTGACCCAAATGAGCTAGAGATATCAAACCTGTTATCAGGTGACTTTCGCATTAGAAAGGAGATGTTTGCGGCAAAGTGCAGCTAGAGAATGTAAATTTCAACAACAGCGCACTCCTTTAAGTTGAAGATGAAGCAAATTGCAATGTGCGCCTACTGTTATGGCATCCATCGGGTAAGTGGGAAGACATGGCGAGCTGCTTGACTAAGCATGCTCAAACTGGAGGTGCTAAACCCCAAAACCCTAAACCCTAAACCCCTAAACCCTAAACCCTAAACCCCTAAACCCTAAACCCTAAAGCCCTAAACCCTTAAACCCTAAAGCCCTAAAACCCTAAACCCCAAACTCTGAACCCGGAAGTCCCGACCTCCAAAAGGAAGTCCCGGTCAGCCTTCAGCTCCTCGGACTTTCACAGCTCGTTTGGGAATACTTAGGGATCATGGGACTTAGTAAGTAGGTTATAATTGGGGTTATAAGTCCCTTAAGTGGGGTTGTCCTAACTATAACCTACTTATAACCTTCTAAGTCCCATGAGCCTTCAAGTAGGTTCCACAGGACCCGATGAGGAGGGAAGGGTGGTCTTTTGGGGTTCTACAAGGGTTCTTTAAAGGGGCTTAGAGGGTGATATGTGACTCAACGATGCTGTAGAAGGAGTTTTATAGAAGTGAGAAAAAAAGCTCTAGAAGGGTTTGGTGGAGCTCGAAGGGTCCGACAATTCGGTGCTTGGGTTCAGGGCTTGAGGTTATAAGGAGTCTCCTTAGTTCTTATTTGGGAGGGTACATGATGGCTAGGTTATAAGGTTCCTTTAAAGGGTACCATAAGGGTTGCTTTAAGGGATCTATAAAGGTTTTAGTAAGGGTTTAGGGTTTAGGGTGGGAGTTTCCGAAAATAGGGACCCTAATATAGTACCCTAAATAGTAGGATCCTTATTATAAGGACCCCCAAATAAAGTACCCCCTAATTTTCGGAAACTCCCACCTGATGGCTAGGTGCTGGAACCCTCAAAGCTCGACCTGTATGTTTTGCGCTTGGCCTGAGACTTCCTTTCAATGGGACCAAAACCCCAAACCCTGAACAATAGAACATTACAAGACCCTCTAAGAAAATGAGACAGATTCGAAGTAGACCTCAAAGAAACAGCAAAGAGAGAGAGAGAGAGGACACGCCCGAAGTCCTCGGAGGCATACTCCATGGCATGGCCGTGCACCCTCACCGCGGCCAGAACGATCTCCTGGTTCCCGAAACACCCAAAAAACCCTCTCCCCGCACTCAAAAAGACAAACAGCGCCGCAATAAAACCCAATCAACACGTCACATCAACCACCCTGAATCCCCAAACCCGACACCCCTCTCAGATCAGACCAAATATTTAGCGAAATTTTCAGAAATGCCCAAGGTCGGACCAAACAAACACTGGATCCTGCAGAAAGGGAACTGATGCATGCAACATCCTCCCTGATCGGCACAAACATGAACCTCATCTGCCCGGCCCAGCCCAGCCCAGCCCCACGGATGAAGTTAGGTTCAACCCAGTCAAAGCATCTTTGGACCCAAATCCTTTTACAACCTCCATATAAAAATCGATAAATGAACCCGAGGGGCCTTAATGATTTCAATAGGGTTTGGACTATAATCATAATACACCCCTAAACATAAGAAGGTAGCCCTTGGCTCCTGGTTGCCGGGGCATGAGCCAGCGAAGCTGAAGGGACTGCCTTGGACGCCTCTCAGCCATTGCTCACGCTGAACCTCGGCTGTTTTGAAAGGAAGTTGGGGGACTCACTGAGGGTCTAACATAGGGGCCTTCATAATTAGAATAAGGTTTTAGGGTTTAGGGTTAATAATTAGAATAAGGTTTTGGGGTCCAATGTACTATCATTATAATAAGGTCTAGGAATGTATTTAGGCACCTATACATTAGGCCAGTAAGGGATCCATCAGCATCATCCTCGGGCTTTGGGCTTAGGCTCCAGGGCTCAAGATACCCTAAACGCTAAACCCTAAACCGTACTTGAAGGCTCATGGGACTTAGTAAGTAAGCTTATAAGTTATAAGTAGGTTATAGTTAGGATAACCCCACTTAGGGGACTTATAACCCCAATTATAACCTACTTACTAGGTCCCATGATCCTCTAAGTAGGGCTTCTAACAACTTTGTTCGAATTCTATGATCATCGGAGCCGGCGTGACATGCAGTATCAATAACACAGGCAAAGCAGCGACGCCAGAAGGGGATAGCACCAAGGCAGTTGATTTTCTGCCACATGACCATCACTTCTTTGACCCGGTCTCTTGTTCAAAAACCCCTATGGTCCTAAACCCCAAACCCATGCACCCTCAAAGCCGCAAAACCCTTCATGCTGGAGCCTTCAGTTCGGGTCTTTCTCGAATCGCCTCAAAAGCATTGAAGCCAAGGTGCTGGGCTGACATGGTCCGACTTTCGCGGAACGGCCTCGATTTCACAAGGGGTTTAGGGGTTTAGGGGTTTAGGGGTTTAGGGGTTTAGGGGTTTAGGGGTTTAGGGGTTTAGGGTTTAGGGCACCCGAAAGCCTTGGCCCTAAACTAAGCCCTGAACTCAAGCCCAAACCTTGACCCAAACCTAGGCTTCAAGCGCTTAGGGTTTAGAGCCTTCAGGCTTGAGGGGCGTCAAAAATCGGGTTTTGCGGCTTCTGGAGGTTTTTCGGGGTTCAACGCCTTCGGCCTCGTAAGGCTTTGAGTTTCACAGCCTAAGAGCCTCAAGACTGAAGGGCTTTGGGCTCAATGTTGGGGCTTGGGAGTTGTAACCTAAGCCTAAGCCCTAAAAGGCTAAATCCATAATCCTGAACCCTGAAACTCAAAATCCTCGAATGCTAACCCCAAACTTCTCCACTGCCTCCGACCCCATCGCACTGACTCCCTCTCCCCTTCGATCAAAGCACGCCTTTTGAAAAGCCGCTCTGAGCCCCAGTATTGGTTATAGCTATCCCTCGCGCCCTCAACTTGGAATCCGCGATCCGAAATCCCTACGACTGCATCCGACAGCTCCGAACCTTTTCCAACCCCAGTCCCTCAAGCTCCCCCTAAACCAATTAAAACCCTCAAAGAATCCTGAAAGTAAACCTGGCACAAACCGCTTAAGGTAGTAGTAGCCCCTATACTAAGCCTTTTCGTCACTCCTATAGCAAATCAGTATGGCAACCTCTTGTAGTAAACCTTATACATTCCTCAAACCGTAAAGCCCTAGACCCACCCCAAGACCCCAAACACTCTAGACCCCAAAACCCCAAAACCCAAAACCTCGAGACCTTAAAAACCGAAAGCCGCAAGACCTAAAGCTGAACCTTGTCTATACTAACCCAAAAGCCTACACCCTAAAGCCTAAAGCCTAAAGCCTAAACCCTGAATCCTAAACCACGTCCGGCCTTTTCAACTTCTTGGCAGATGTCGGCCTGGCACGGGCTGAGGGTACAAGGGTCGCCAAAGAAGGATCATGATTGGGGTTTAGGGTTTAGAGTTTTGGGTTTGGGGTGTAGGGTTTAGGGTTTAGGAGTTTAGGGTTTAGGGTTTTGGGTTTGGGGTTTAGGGTTTAGGGTTTTGGGTTTAGGGTTTAAGGTTTCGGAATTAGGGTATTTTTGAGGGTTCAGGGATGAGGGTCTGCAAATGTTTAGGTTGTAAGTCTTCTTGGTTTAGGCTGCTTGCACGGGTCAAAGCTCGTCGAAGCTCACCAGTGGACAAGGGCAACTATCTCTAGCTACATGGGAGCTTCAGAAATGGGGCACCGCGATATAATTATAGCATAATGGGCCCCAAAACCCTATTCTGATCATTAAGGCCCCTTTGTTATGCTTGTGCGCTGTCTCCCACCGCCAAGCAAATACACAGGCCTGGAGCCTTCGAGAAAGAACGAAAAGGCTCAAGCCGTCCCACAAAGAGGGCAGGCGGGATGATCACACGACACATATACCGATACCTGAGAATGGCACCGTATTCGAAGAACACGGAAAGAAGATATATACCCCTGTTTTTTGAAACCTCCACATGAGACAGAGACTGCTGGAGGTGTAGATAGGGGCGTACGTAGATAGGGGCCTGCGGATCAGTACATAGCTGTGCGGACAGTATCTGCCTTTCCAAAATAGTGCAGGTGCAAAACACCGCATGTTCATATCAGGTTCCCAGTCACATAAACTACCTCACTACCACTTGATGGCCCACCTACCAACACAATTTTTGCACTTGCGAATACAGGATGTAAACCCAAAACAGCTTTCCACTGCCTTTCCGTGCGACAATATGCTTGGAAACTAGCTAGCTGCCACTCGTTTCACCATATCTCTACGCACGTCTCCTGTATCTTTTGTAGCACACGTAAACATTCAGTAAACGATGGTCGGCTATGCACTGCTGTATAACAATCGGCGGTACATCAGGGGGCTACATCGGTGGATACAGACTGTACATGTATATTTGTCTGTGACTACAGAGATATACATGCACAATACTATGCAACTCGATACACATGTACGTTTGGAAACAAGTAGATCCCAATATCTTTGCAAGTGTACGAGCATATGAGAGTAAGCGTAAACGATATACCTATATAGCTATACATATATATTCTCGCCATCTGTAGATGCACATACATATATGTACACATACAGATATACAGTATACATACATATCTGTATATATATATATATATATATGTATATGCATATATATATATATAACGCATGTATAGAAGATGTAATTGTACACTGTACGTCGGTCCCTGAGTGTTGCTTTGCACCTGAGATCGTTAGTTAGTTTCATGCACGTACACATCTTACACGCCTGCCAAGAAAGTCAGCACGGTGCTAGAGTTCTTGGGGTTGTAAACAAGGACGAAAAATGGGCTCTTAACCAATGCCTGCCAGCAAAAGCCAAGACAGTGCAGATATGCATGCATACATACATGCATACATACAGGTAGCAGGCATATTTACCTGCACAAGCCCGAACTAGTCAATGTCGATGCACAGACTTGCAGGCCCATGTGCAGGAACATACGGCTCATGTGCATGTCCACAAAGATATACATTGTATGCATGCTTATGGATAGATCGGGAAAACATACAATGCGCATGCAAGGACACCCTAGACCAAGCACGCCCCAAACTCGCTCTCTGAGGCCCTGGCTTGAACGAAATAGAAGACGCCGCCGTCCCCTTCGTGCCAGCTACTCTACCCCCACAGCCCATAGCGTTTAAAGCCTCAACCTTAAACTCTGGACCCTACTAATGCCGGAGGCTAACCTGAATCCTTTGGCTTAGATTAGCCAGACAGAAAAGAGAGTTCTATAAGGGTTTTCAGCTTTAGTTCAGGGTTTAAAGTTTAGGGCTTAGGGCCCAAACCCTAAACCTCAAACTAAAGCTGAAAACCCTGATAGATCAGGGTTTGGCGAGCTCGCCGAATTCAAACCCGGCAGGTTCTCTGGGTAAAAACCTGCGAGACAGAAGTTCGACAATATTGGTTCGCTCTGAGCAATGTAGACCCTTGATGAATCCAAAGTAAAACCCTGCAACGAGTATTGAAATCCTCCACGATCCCCACACCAAATGCTCCAAACGCCTTAGAAGCCTTGAAGCACTCAAAAAGCTAGAAAGCATTTAAACAACAACTAACCGCTCTAGCAAACCCATATCAGAAACCTTCAAGAACCCTCAAAGGAACCCTTAAAAAACTTGTACAGAAGGAAACCCTCAAAGCAACCATTGTAGGAACCCTCAGAGGCACCATCACAGGACCCCCTTTAAAGCCGTACGGAAACCTTAAAGAACCCGCAAAGAGCCCTCAAGGTTCGCGTTCCAAAGCTCTGGCAGGAACCTTCCACGGACCCTAAACCCTGCTTGAAGGTTCATGGGTAGTTAAAATGGGTAGTTAAAAGTCGGGTCATAAGTAGGGTAACCCATTGAAACCCATATTGCGGAACTTGCCCTCTTGCAACTGCTTCTAGCAACCCGTGAACCTCCAAATAAGCTGTAAACTACAAGGAACCCCTAAACCCTAAACCCTAAACCTGTCAAGGGCCCTAACCCCTACTCCCCTCATGAACCTTTGCACGAACCCAAAAAGGAACCCTCGACTCCAGAAGCGGGAGCAGAAAACCTCAATAGACCACTACGCCCGAACCCCCAAACCCACGCAGGAGCCTGCAACACTTTAAAGGAAAACAAATCCTGCTCCCCTTATGAACCCAAAACTCCTAAGCCCTAAACCCTGAACCCTAAACTAAACAGCCAAGGAGCCTTCCGTCTGCCAGGTCCCACGGAGACCTTTGGCGACGTCAACCAGCCTTGTAGCTGCGAGAAAGGGTTCGTTTTTGATGGTTCCTTTACAGAGGGCTTAGGGTTTAGGGTTTTAGGGTTTAGGGTTTTAGGGTTTAGGGCTTTAGGGCTTTAGGGCTTTGGGTTTAGGGGGGCCTACAAAGGTACTGTAGGGTTCTATAGTGAGGTTCCCTTTAAAGGGTTCCTTTCAGCGGGCACGTTTGGAGGGTGGTTCTTGTTGGGGTTCCTGTTAAGGCTCCATTTAGGGTTCCTTGAAAGGGTTCTGTTCCTTGTAGGGGTTCCTTTCAGGCGTTTTGATGTAGCTCGATAAAGTTTGGAACGGATGTTCAGCGAGCAAGGTTGGGCTTAGGGATATTGGGTCTGGGACATACGTATGTATATGTATATATACAAATACATACATGATACATACACATAATGTTGTCCTTCTCTGTACAAACTCAAAAGATCGTCTGGAGGCTTCCCTGCTTAGCCGGTATTTCTTGATTAGTGAATGTTCGTTTCCTTTCGAGAAGTATGATGGGTCGTTGTAAGTCCGAATAAGTAGTAAAGTAGCTGCGGCCATCATGAGTATACTGCACCTGTAGGCCTGCTTCTACATCCTGATCTCAACGACTCACGTGCTTCAATTTCCCAACCCAAAGGAACCCTTAAACCCTACCTGGAAGTGCAGAAAGACATAAAAATACGTCCGCTCGAAGGCCAGAAAAAAATGTCCTCGCCAAAAATCCGTCCGCTTTGTTTCCTGGGTAGTCGGAGACTCACTGAGCTCCATAGAAACGTGTTGATTGAAAGCATGTGGCTCACATGGACGGCCTACACAAGTGATGCTGGACGCGATATCTGGCCGCCAAAATTGGCGAGCCAGCGCACGAAAGGTAAAAAGCGCCCGCTTATTGCCATTCTATTGGGATTGCCCTACGGCTTTTTACGGCGTAGTGTCGACAAAATGTCGATAAACTACGGGTTCCGTACGGTTTACGGCTTGTTTACGGGTTCGGCTAAAAAGCCTTAATCCAGAAAAATCCCGAAACACTGTCAACATTTTATCAACATACGGCTACGGTTTTGAAGGGTCCCAAAAAATTTGTTTTGTTGGTGTGTAGGATTGATGATAGATGAGCCTTCGATGTGCCAAACTCGTTGGAGGCAGGGTCTCATCCCGGCTTGAGGACTCGCGCGTACATAGCATTGCGTGTCTGGGAACATGTTTCCAAACAGCTAATGAACAAAAAATGCGGCCGCTTGGCGTCCACTCTAAGCGCCTGTTCGAAAACCGAAATACGGCTCAGTAACGGGAAAATCCAGATTTCTCCGAAAGGACACAAACAAGTGCCCGGTGGCACCTCCAGGTAAACCCTAAACCCTAAACCCTTGAAGCACTAAAGCTCTATGCCCCGAACTCTGAAGTCCTAAACCCTACAAACCCTTAACCCCGAAGCCCTCGACGCATAAGCCCTGAAAAGCACCCTAACGAACCCTTGCAGGCAACCCTAAACCCTTAAGAGACACTTGAAGGAACTCCTAAACCCTGAGCCCTAAACCTTACCCTTCAAGGAACTCCTAAACCCTAAGCCCTAAACCCTAAACCCTGAACCCTAAACCCTGAACCCTGGGCCCCAAAACGTTGAACTCTGAGCCCCAAACCCCATGAGGCAGCCCTCAGACTGACCCGGCCTTCCGCTGTACGTCACCTTGGGTCCCCCGCTGCTCCTCGGAGATTAGGGTTTAGGGTGTAGGGCGCTATTATCCTCCTGCGGAACCTGACAGCCTTCATGATGAGGGCCCTGAAGGGTCTTTAAGTTGATAAGGGCTCTAGTGATGCTTGGCCGCTCTTTTCTATAGGGGCCTTGACAAATAAGCTGTTGTGGTAATGTAATGGTAAGGTAAGGTGACTATAAGAGAACCAATCAACCCTCTTGAAGGTTTTGAGCTTTGAGTTTATTGGCTTCAGGACTTCAGCAATTTCAGGGGTTCCAAAAGGTACAAATTATGGATTCTACAGAGGTGCGGAGCTTTCGGATGGATCGGGGACATAGCACGTACGGCTATGAACAAGGTTTTTTTCATTTGCAGCGGTGGTGTCCAAGTCGGACGCTCGCCTATCAATGAATTCAGGGTGAAACACAAGCGCCTATGGCGACGAGATCCGGGATGTCTGTACCACAAAACCGGCCTCAGTCAGCNCAAGTCGGACGCTCGCCTATCAATGAATTCAGGGTGAAACACAAGCGCCTATGGCGACGAGATCCGGGATGTCTGTACCACAAAACCGGCCTCAGTCAGCCATGACGCTGCTGGTCCCAAGGCTGCTCTGATCCCCGTACACTGCACAACGAAAGGCTGCGTGGCGGACACCGCGATAGCCTCCGCGAGAGTCCTGCATGCACCTTCGAGCCAAGTGCTGTAGGCAAGAGCATCTTTAACCGGGATGGGGCAGGGCCCAGAGGGCCCAGAGGAGGGGCCGGAACAGTGCAAGTCCAAGCCCGACCAGAGCACAAGAAGCCTTGCCCCCAGGAGGGACATCAGCGGGGCATTCAGGGCTCGGTGGAATGCGCTGAACACCGTCACAGCAGAGTGCCGGTTCAAGGAGGCAAAGGGCTTGTGCGGCCTCAGAAGCCCATGACTGCGCACCCTCCTGTGCCGCCCAAAGCGTAAAGGTATGCCTTAGCACTTTCAACGGAGCAACATGATCCACAACGCACTTCCAGAGGGCGCTGCTATCATAATCCGTCGCACTTAGCAGGCAATCCAGCAGCAGAGCGCAGAAGGACTCAGAGTGCATGTCCAGCAGGGCACACTGGGAAGGAACACCACTCCAGACAGGAGGCGCCTGCGGGTGCCCTTCTGCGGGCAAAGTCCCGATCTGCTGGAAGGAACCCCATTGATCCGGGCACCGAAAGGCAGTCACTAAGTGGCGCGGTATGAACAAGGTAATTGTCACTACAACCTCAAGGTACCTATGACCGTACCTACTAATGACAGTCCATGGGCCGTTAAGTAGGGTGTGGAGCTTGGTGTTTAGGGGTTGGCGTGGCATGGCTATGGGAGGGGCTCTTAGGAATGGCTTGAACCCTCAGCTCAGCTCCCTGGACCCTGCATTCCAAAACTCCCAAAAATACAGCAACTCCCTAAACCCTAAACCCTGAAAGATGTGACAAGCTGCCACAGTGCTGCATGCACTGATAATTTTTAAAACGCAGCTTCTGAAACAAAGCTGCAGGCCGCAGTGCAGCAAAAAGGGCCCTGCCGATCCAGCCATGAAAAAGCAAAGCCTGAAACCAAACAAAACCCAAGTTGTCGCAGCCAAGGGCACGTTTTCTCAAGGGCGACCACTTGCCTTACCTGGTCCATCTTCCCGCCGATGGTGTAGGGACCTGTGGCGGGCCTTCTTCCGTTCCTTCAAAGGGACTGTATAGGGATTCTACGATTTGTGCTAGTACAAGGGCTCTATGATATGGGAGCCGTGATACTCAGAATAGGGCTTCTGGTTGTCGTTGATACTATACGGATTAGAAGGGGGTACTCACTAAGTCGTCCGCCCTCCATACTATGTCTGGGAGGGACCTTCGGGAAAGATGAGAAGCGCTTTCAGCAAGGATCCGACTACTTATGAACTTATGGCTCTAGACCTTCAACGGTGTCCCATGAACTCGAGGATTGAGTAGGAGCCTCCTTGACTCTAACGCCCCCCTAAACCCTAAACCCTAAACCCTAAACCCAAAACCCTATAAACAAGCGGCACCTTCTCCATCGACGCCCTCACCATGGGCCAGCCCATCCAAAGTGACTTTCAGAGCGAACTGGCCCATGTCACGTCGTTCGAGCCTGCAAAGGCAACCCGGGGCTCCAGCCGCGCGAAGCTCGGTGTAAAAGAAGGGGGCCTTAATAACTAGACTAGGGTTTCGGGGCCCATTCTCTATACTATAATTGCAATAAGGAGCCCATTACATATATATATATATATATATATATATATATATGGATAGTTTCGGGGCCCATTAAATATATATATATACTATAATTGCAATAAGGAGCCCCCAAATAGGCCGCTATAGTAGTCCCAAGTGGGGTGATTTCCAACTGAGCTCTCATAGTCCCCCCTGATGCTTTAAGTACGCCTCTAATACCTCCGAGCCCTTTGCGGAATGCTCCGTGGTTCAGGGTTTAGGGTTTAGGGTTTAGAGTTTAGGGTTTAGGGTTTAGGGTTTAAAGTTTAGGGTTTAAAGTTTAGGGTTTCGAGCACTCCCTGATAACGAGAGTACAGGTTTGGGAGAACTCTGGCTGTTGAAGGGTTCTTGCTTGAAGACGCTGTAGGATTCTCGGTTGCAGGGTCTCAAGGCCTAGCGTCCTAGGGTTTAGGGCTTTCGGGGTTCAGGGCCTCGGATTTAGGGCTTCGGGTTTAGGGTATAGGGCTTCGGGGTCAGGGTTTAAGGCTGAGGGTGTAGGGTTGGTCGGCTAAGGGGTTAAGGCCTCTAGTCTCTAGTGTGGACTGGGCCATTGAAACAACTTGCAGACAAGATGCGACTGAATATAGTACCCGCTCCAAGCACCACTGAGCGGACTGGCCTCACACAAACATGGGTTAATTACATCAACGTCGGCGCAAGCCACCATTGGGGCCGAACTGCAGACCCAAAAATCAGGCAAGACTTGCTGTAAAGCCCACCCCGATTCTATGCCTTCGTCGGAATCTCCGTGGTCTCTTCTGTCCTTGCGACGCAGCTGCGA
Source organism: Symbiodinium sp. clade A Y106 (assembly GCA_003297005.1). NCBI lineage: Eukaryota > Dinophyceae > Suessiales > Symbiodiniaceae > Symbiodinium > Symbiodinium sp. clade A. The sequence continues at coordinate 173,235 of BGNK01000910.1, forward strand.
ACGTGAATAAGGCCACATGGGCAGTCTCCGCCAATAAGGCCCCTACGCAGCAGGTGCCGCAGTATTACGCCAAAACTCTGTTGAATCCTACATCTAGCAAGTATGCACCCTTCATGTCCCAGTGCTACCTTCTGAATCGAGCTTTCTTGACATGGGCGAGCTCCTCTCCACGCTCGAATAAACTCTCATGTGACCTATGCAAAACTTCAAAAACAACTTTGGAAACTGGAAACCCGAAAACCCGAAAACCCGAAACCGACAAAAAGAGCCCTTGTGCAGGAACCCATAACTCGAAAGGGCCTGGTAGGAAGCGACTTTCTTCTCCAGGACCTGGGCTTCAGGTTTTTTCAAGCTTAGAGTCTCGGGTGTAGGGCTCTTGCACTGCCAGTTTATCACACCATCAGTATCAGGACGCCCAAAGTATCCCCCCTATGTTCTTCATCCTTCCGCGCCCAGTTTCACCGAATGACCTGGATGCTTCTTGACAGTGAACTGGGAATCACGCTGCTGACCATCGAACTTTGTGGCTACATGGCTCCAGATGCCGTCCCGTCCGTATACTTCGTATCCATGATAGGATGCCCCAACTTTGCAAATAACCAAGCATATACTGTGTATAAGCTACGTACGCCTACATGAATTTGACGTTGCGGGTTCGGGTTGCGAGAGACATCCGACAATCCTTAAAACTGAACCCTCCCTCCCAGCGCAGTCCAGAAACAGCCGTGCATCGCTAGGAGCCGGATTGAACCGGAAAACCTGCAAGTCTGTCAGCTGGGGCCAACTGTTCTGGGGTCCTGCACTAAGCTCTAATGGGAGTGGGTGGTTGTCAAAATTATGGTCCCTTGTTGGGTCCCTGTTTTAAAATTTTAATACGGTACCTATAATTTAGGGTACCCAAAAAGGGACCATAATTTTGACAACTACCCAAGTAAGTACCACGAAGTGAACTATCAGTTGGAACAGTCCTGAGTTGGCTCGCGAGTGGTTGGACTCGCGTTTGGAGTTTAAGGTTGCGCTTCGCTTCAGGGGACGACATTCACTTCCTCTAACTGGCCTCTGCCAAGTTGTAGTGTTTTGTGCATGTTGGAGTACCTTTGCCGTGAACCTTCTGCCTCTAACGTAGGGCCCTAAAATTAGCATAGGGTTTGGGTGCAAATTGCAGTATAACTGCAAAACCAAAACCAGGAACCCTAATGGCCCTAATAAACAGGTGATGATATGCTGACTATTTAGGCTCCTATACTAAACCCGAGCCTGAGCCCTAAATGCGCAATTCCCACCAAAACTACGCAAAACCTAAACCCCAAACCCTAATCCCTCGAGTGTACCTTAGGACCCATGCATCGTCGCAAAAAAAAAAAAACTAAACCGTTTCCCGCTAGGTCTACGGAAAACTTGGCCCGGCCGAAGGTAGGCTTTGGCGTCTCCTCGGAGGAGTCGAGGGGCTCATTCGGCTTTGGGTTTCGGGTTTAGGGTTTAGGGTTGAGGGTTTAGGGTTGAGGGTTGAGGGTTTGTAGGGTTGAGGGTTTAGGGTTTGTAGGGTTGAGGGTTTAGGGTTTGTAGGGTTGAGGGTTGAGGGGTCAATGGCTTTAGAGTTTTGGGCTTAGGGCTTAGGGGTTCTTGGGTGTTGGGCTCAGCGGTCTGGAGGTTGAGGTTTCGGGGTTTAAGGATTTCGGGGTTCAGGGGTGTAGGGCTAGCTTGGGTTAGCGCAGGGGTTGTAGTGGCAGCAGTTGCAGCACCAGCAGCAACAGTAGCAACAGTAGAAGAGCAACAGTGGTACTTAGTAGTAATACTGGTAGTAAGCACCCCTCCTCTTACCAACTCCACTTGCTCTACACCTTCTTAACAGCACATCGGTACTTTGCTATGTCCCACCACCGTTCGTAGTCCCAAAACCGGACAACTGGCATTTTGGCCTGTAGTCTTTGGGCATCTTCGGCTTCGGGCTTCAGTGGCGTTAACGCCTCGTTAGCAGCGCAGCTTTGCACGGCATTCACCACGCTTTCGTACTAGCCTACCACCTTTGGTTTAGCAGTCCCTTCCCTGTCGAGTTTGCAACTCTAGCTGCTTTCGCAGTTGTACGGCCTGCAACTTCAGCCGCTGTGACTGTTAGGAGCCAAAAAGCTGGGAGGCAGGGTGGTGACTAGTACTAGTAGTAGTAGAAGTAGTAGAAGTAGTAGAAGTAGTAGAAGTAGTAGAAGTAGTAGAAGTAGTAGAAGTAGTAGAAGTAGTAGAAGTAGTAGTAGTAGTAGAAGTAGTAGTAGTCGTAGTAGTAGTAGAAGTAGTATTAGTAGTATGAGTAGTATTAGTAGTATTAGTAGTAGCAGTAGTAGTAGTAGCAGTAGCAGTAGTAGTAGCAGTAGTAGTATGAATAATGATGATAACACCAGCAATTATAACTGGTATTTTATGGAATCGAAAAAGTAGTATATCCGGACCACAAAGGCCTGCTGTTACAATTCTTCCGACCTCGACATCAGCCGGCTTAGGTCTTTAGCGTTTGGTTGAGAGGCCATGGTATCGGGCCTGAACCCGACAACCTACAACCGAAACCCCGAAAGCCCAAAACCTCGAAGTTTCAACGCCTTCCGAAACCCAAATTTGATCCCCACAAATCCCCACAACACAACAAAAACTCCCAAGACTCCGAAAACCCAGGAAAAAAACGCATCGGACAAAACCAAGCACCTATTAAACCATCGCAAACCCCTGCAAAATTTCCAAGGCCGTAGAGAACCCAAAGCTAAAAACTCTTAACCCTGTAGAAGTCCTGCGTGAAAATACCTTACGCACCAGTTAAAGCCCAGAAACATCCCCTGAAACCCCTGAACCCCCAGCCCTTTCAACAAAGAGCCTGCATCCCAAAACCTGAAACGGCCAGAAAAAATGTGCGAGGTTCGTGTCGGATATTTTGCTTCCGAAAAGCCCAACTTGTGAACTTTCGAAACCCCGAAACTCCGAAACCCCCGAAACCCCATACCCTGAACACGAAGCCCAACACCCCGAAGCGTCGCCGCTGCGTCCCAGCGTCTTGGACTTCGACCCGGGTGGCTTTCTAGCCGCGGCCGGAGCATCTGAGACGTGGAGACCAGAAGAGGGGGCTGCGGTTTAGGGTTTGTTTTGTTTTTTTTTTGTCCGTCAGCGGTTGCCTCCGAAACCCCGGTTACGAGCCTGGTTTCCCGACCCAAATCAACCAGAACCTAACAATCAAACAACAGGGTTTGGGGTTTAGGGTTTAGGGTTTCGGGGGGTTTGGGGTTTTAGGCTTAGGGTTGTGCAGGGCTGTTGAGGAGGTTTTCGGCAGTGGGTCTTGGAGTGTATGAAGCGTTGTAGGAGACAGGACGTGCAGAGGAATTCACCTTTTCTGGCTTGAGGATCCGTATAATACTGCCCGATGCAGATATTGTAGGGACCGTTGCGTGTGTTGCAGCCCTGGTGGGCTGAGGGTTTTACGGAGACTGTGGGCAATCACCAACAAGAAAAATAGCTGATCTTTAGGAGCTGGGCGATCTTGATAATGAACAAGCCTGCAGGAGCAGTAGTAGCAGTAGTAGCATCTGAGATGCTTAAACCCACATTTTGGTGAAATCCTCCAAACAAGCCATGAAATGGGAACCCCTCGAAACATGCACTTGAGAAAAGTGGCTTACCCCCTACCCTAAACCCTAAACCCTAAACCCCTAAACCCTAAACCCCTAAACCCCTATACCCTGAACCCTAACCCCCGATCCCCGAGCTCGGCCCAAGCCTTCCTCGGCCCGCGCAAGCGGCGCTTTGAGGTGATCGCTGCTCGGCGACTCCTCCGGGCAAACACCCCCAAAAGCCTAGAAGCGAGGTTGAAGAGAGCTTGGGGTTCAGAGGGCTTTTTGAAATCCTCGCATCACGATGACCTCGACCGTGGTGATGGTGATGATCATCATCATCATCGTCAATAATGATCACTCATCATCGTCACCATCAACATCACGGAGAGGGTGACGATGATGTGGTGTTAGCGACAATGATGGCAATGATGATGTTAATGATGACGGCCGGGATGATGGTTATGATGGAAGGACGGCGGCTACTGTACGACATGGATGATGCTGAGGAGGAGCAGGAATTAAGAGCCGGAGATAAATCGTGTTCTTCATCATCAACAGCAGCATGCCATCATCGTTTACCATCTTCCTGCACGATCACAATATTCATCGACCCAACAGAAGGATTTGCGCTTCAGGGCTTCTGCACCTTGTGAGCAGCACGGTAGCGCTTCGATGCGGTTGCGAGACGGCTGGCTTGGCCAAAGCTCGCACCCGATCCCATGGCAACATGCTACGGATTAAAGCTGCAAAGGCATTCCCGGTTTTGCCTGAGCTCTGCTAACGACCATAGCTCACCCTGGAAATCGGAGCTTTCCTGCCCCCAGATCTACGTAAGCGATGCCGTGTCTGGGATGCGGAGCTTCGTGGCAAGGCTATTGGCAGATGGCACGAATCTAACATGAAATCAGATCACAAATATAAAGATAATAATGGCAATAATGAGACTTGGAAAGGACAGCGATCAGAGGTCTTGCCGGGCTTTGTGTTCAACAGGGCAGTTCATCATCATCATCATTCCTATTATTCTTACTACTATTCTTCGTTATTTTTATTTCAAGCTGCATGTGCAGATGCTGTGAAGTGAGGCTGCGCGAGAAGAAAGCACCTTGCACTGCTGGGCTGTGCATGCCTATGCTCTTATAGATCTTGCATCTTACATTGTAGGCTACAGACCTCATATTTGCGATATCAGGAAGATGAACAACATGTGCCACATTTCAGGTGGAGCGATTGAGGCTTCCAGGACTTGGTGGGCTCAACGGTTTCCCAAGCCCCTTCAGTACGAAATATATCTGAGTTTCTACGGTGCCCGAATTCTATCGTTTTGAAATTATCCTTCATTGAAGGTGTATTGGGCTGTGTGACATGGGGCTTTGATGGGCTTTGGGAACTAACCTCGTTTCGGGTTTAGAGTTGCAGACCGCCCTCCACATCCCTAAGTTCTCAAGTTTGCAGGCTGCGGCCTGAATCCATCAACCGTGGGCCCTGAAAAACTCCGTAAAACCACAGCCCTTGTCAACCCAGAGACTCCAAAACCCCTTAATTAAGGAATATACCTTGAATCATATTAGGGATTCCTAATATGATTTAAGGTATATTCCTTAATTAAGGGGTTTTGGAGTCTCTGGAAACCTTGTCAGGCAGCAGACTTTGGACACCGCCACGGATTCACGGTTCGGGCTTTGGCGTTTGGGATTGCAACTCGAACTCACCGGTCAATATCAAGCCTGGGTATGATCGATATGTTTAAATCCTCTGTGGAAGCTGCGAGAACAACTGCGATCCTTACTTTATCTAGGCTTGTTGAGGGGTATCGGATATAAGCCTCCACTACTCGGGATTCAAGCTTCAGCACGGTTCGGGCGCTTGAGGTTTCATTTTAGGAGAATTTGAAACAATTTCTTCGAATTCCGAGCCTTAGAACCTGAATTGGGCTCTGGGACGTCGGGTTTCAGAGGTCGGGGTTCTCGATTTTTGCAACTCCGTGAACATGGTTCTATTGCAGTTCGCTTCAGTTCATGTTTTTTGGATCAATGGGCAAGCCCGATGACAAAGCTGCTTGCCATCAACTCGGTCTGAGGCTTCTGACTCCCTCGACCGTATGCACTCCCTAGTAAGACCTAGACCCCTGTACCCCACACCCTAAGCCCATTCACCCTGCAGAAGCTGAGGACCTACGCCAAGGCCCGAACCTCGACTTAGGCTGGTTGTTTCCTTAGGGTTTTGGGTTTTAGGGTCTGGGGGTTTAGGGTCTTGCAAAAATTCCGTGTCTAACGTGTGTGGGTGTACTGAGACTTGTTGAACATTTTCTGGTTCCCTGCATATCTACATGGAGTTGTACAAAGAAAACGTTGTACAAAGAAAACGTATGCCAGTAATGCTGTTTCTGCTTCCCACCCCCTAAACCCTACGCCCTCATGAATATAGACCGAACCTTAAAACCCAAAGGCCTTAAACCCTAAAAACCACAAAAACCACAAACCCGAAACCCGAAACAGCCAGCGCCTCTGTAGTGACAGCGCGACCAAGGCGGCGGGGAGGCCCCAACGTGCACTGCTACTTTGGGGTTTTAGACTGAAGGTTTGGGCTTCGAAGCCTTTCGAGTTTTGAGGTTTGGGGTTTTGGTTGGGGTTTTGGGTTTGCTGTGTGCCGATTAAACTCTGTGCAGGCTGTCTGCCACTGTGCATCCTGATTCTATGTCTGGTTGTGCTCATCACGTCCCAATTTTAGTTCCAATGGTCTCATCGTTTGACTGTTCTACTACCTGTCTTTCGTGCACAAATCCTCAACCCACGTTGAACCCGATCTATAAACCAGCTCCAAACTTTCGAACGTCAACCGACGCCCAAAGCCTGCCTCGATTCTCTGATAGATTGTGTGCTGAACATTGGCTAAAATCAATCAAATTTTGTGTTTTAACGGAGCCCTACTGCGTTCCAATTACAGGCTGCATCTCTGCAAAAGGTATACTGTTGAGGTCACATGAAGCGTCCTCACTTTCAGGCCATTTACGGGTTCTCGTTTTCGGAGCCACGGGAATGTGCATCAGCGCGCCAGCATCCTAGCCGCAGCAACTTGTCAAGAGCATTACAAAACGAGGGACGGCGAGCCTCATGTGCATCCGAGGTGAGACAAAAGAACGTGCAGGTGAAACAAAAATATAAGAGGCATTCATACAGGAGCTTCGCGCGCATCGTGGGTGAGATCAAAGAACAAACCCTCCCAAGACCCGCCGAAACCACCCCAAACCCACAAACCCACCCCAAACATGTTCAAGCCCACCCAAAACCCAACCCAGCCCAAACCCACCCCAAACCCACCACACACCCAGCACAAACCCACCCAAACCCACCCAGCCCCACCGAAACCCACCCCAAACCCACCCACACCCATCCAACCCGCTCCCAAGCCCTTCTGACCCAAACTCATTCCAATCCCTTCGAAAAATGGTCAAACCCAGGCAAACCCACTCAAACCCTTTAAACATGGTCAAACCCACCTAAACCCAGCCCAAACCCACCTAAACCCACCCCACTCTTTCACAATGGTCAAACCACCCAAACCAGCCAAACCCACTCAAACCCATTCAAGCCTTTCCATACAGAGTCCAAACCTCTCCATCCTTTCTCGACCCGGCTCCAATCCTCTTTTATAAATGGTCAAACCCACCCAAGCCCTTTCAAGCCCTTCCAAACGTGGTCAAACCCAGCCAAAACCAGCCTAAACCCAACGGGAACCCACAAGGCGGCAGAGACGATTTTCTGCAAACTGTCACTTGGAACAGCTGGGTATGCAAGGCGAGCACCACTCTGTCTTGTCGTTCTGGTTGGGTGTCACGCGACAACAGGGTTTGGAATGCTTGTTGTGGCTGAGCACCTTCTGCCACAAAGAACCAATGTTTGAGGTTCGGATGTTGCAGGGTGAAGAGGGCAACGCCGTAACCGTCTGACCCATGCTGTCACCGGAAACAAAAGTCTCGTGCCGTGTGGAGGCGAGACCACTTCCAGAGCTCAGACCATCCATAGCAGACCACAATCCAGAGTCGATGTCGGCGACACAGACAAGTCGTAAACGGAGCTCTTGCCGAGATTAGCAGCTAACAAGGTTGCATGACACCCCGCAGTTCATAGGTTCCAGCTTATGAATAGATTGCTTGAAGTCCTGTTGGACAGGTTGATGTGGTTTCACCAGAAGCAAGCAAGCACGCGAAAAAGAACGTCCGCCATGGGCCAATTTGAGCGGTTAGTTGATTGACAAGAGTTCTCGAAAAGTGTTGACACCGCTCTCAGCGTTCAAGTTCCAACCAAAACAAACTTCACAAGCACTTGGAGCTCACAAACTTCAAGGTGCACTTCACGAAGCTGCAACCACTGGAAGCAAACANCGAAAAGTGTTGACACCGCTCTCAGCGTTCAAGTTCCAACCAAAACAAACTTCACAAGCACTTGGAGCTCACAAACTTCAAGGTGCACTTCACGAAGCTGCAACCACTGGAAGCAAACACTCAGACACTTCCTTTTTCTCACTCGCGGTCTTGAGCCAAAGTTAACAGTCGGTTTCACTGCACAAGAGACGACTGATGTCGACGACGTTGGAAGCACAAAACAACCAACGGCCCCTCAGAGACTCTGGTGCATCTTGTATGCACTATTCCCACAACTCCTTCAGGAGCTTTCCTCACTGCAGTTCTCATCACTGAGGCCAATGGCTCAAAACAAGCTCAAGACGATCCAAAACATGCAACTACCATGCCGTTCTGCATGAAATTAAAAGACTGACACAACTACAAACGTCAAAATGGGCTCATGGTTCAAACATGCTCTCAAACATGCCTTGGACATGAAGAAAACATGCCAAGCAACTCGACTGACAAACTCACGCTGCTAAAACTCTTTTCTGTTCCTGTGTGTGCAC